>CM077254.1:18120027-18172527 GCA_039654775.1 Spinibarbus caldwelli
TTTCAAAAAATATTATTTTTGTTTTTGGAAAATCAAATAAAAATTTATCTATAAAACAACAGTTTACCAAAGTTCTGTACAGCTAAAAAAAAAAAAGCTAAAAAATAAAAAAATAAAATAAAATATTCGGATCAAATCATGTGGAGGCTTCCTTAAGATGTCTTAAGAGGTGTGAAGGCTTCCTAAAACAAATATGTCTTAAAGTGTCCTTATTATGGATTTTTGAAAATTACCTTTCATTCTGTGTAACACAGCTCTAAGTGAATGAAAACATCCTGCAAAGTTTTAAATCTGAAAGTGCACTGTGTATAAAGTAATTGTCTCTCAAAAGAAAGAGTCGACTCTCAATCAATGAAACGAGTCGTTTTTAAAACGAATCCCAAGCCGTTTCATGTTGACGTCAACATGAAACATTAGCATATTGCCCGCCCACTTGTTGGTATTTTTGCGTTGGTCTGAATGAAAATGCAAATTCATTCTTTGCCACTAGGAGCCCTTTTGAAGTGGTAAAAATAGCGGTTTCCTAGGTAACGCTGTACACAAAGCAGCACTGCGCTCACAAACACTGCTTTACCAGGCATTACAGGCATGATGAGATGGAAATGAGACCAATCAGACCAATCACCACAGATTAGCGTCAAGTAAAGTCGGGGTTTGGAAAAATGAATCGTTAAACGAATCGTTTGGGAGTCGTTGCGCAAGTAAGGTAAAAATAAATGTATATTATGAGACAATGAAAGTGTTTTTTGACTTTGCGCGCATGTCAACCTGTTGTTGGGGGCTCCCAAAACCAAAATATGAACCTTTCATTACCCATAATAGGGGCACTTTAAGATGTGTTTTTTTTTTTTTTTTTTTGTTAAAAGAAATAATAAAATTAAACTACACAAACTATTCGGATCAAATCTTTTGGACAATAAATAATAAGTAATACACCCCCAGCCAGGTGGGGTAAAACGCCCCCATGGGGCAATGGCAGTTACTGTAGTTATTCTATTCTGAACATCAAATCTTTTGTTTTTCCATCAAATATATTCTAACTAGTTAGTTGAATCAAAATATTTGGACTTTATATTTAAAACTTACCTCAAGTTAGCATCAGGTAGCTAGTTAGCTAGCATCAGATAACATGTTTTTTTCAAATAGGCTATTATAATTTTGTAATCCATAATTACTGATGTGCACATTCATAAATGTATAAATCATACTGAGCATTTTACCCCACCCATGGGGCGTTTTACCCCATAGGTGGGGTAAAACGCCCCCCTTGGTACAAATTTATTTTTTGTTAAAAATCTAACAACATGAAAACTCTGAACATTTTTCATACTTGGTTTATAATTTATGTCAGTGTCACTAAAACTATAACTTTTCTGAACACAGTTAACCTTTGTTTTGCAGAAAAAATTTACACAGTCCTTAAGGGTGACGTTTTCCCCCACTCTACCCTATAAGTATACATTTCTTTGAAAACCAAAATTATATTACTGACCTCAAACGTTTGAACAGTATTGCACATTCATAAATGTATAAATCATACTGACCAAAAACAAACTGAAAAATCTTTTTGACAGCCTCTCAGCTCATTCATCACAACATTTAACAACATTACAAATGAGTGGAAAAACGATTTGCACTTAAGTCACGTCCTCTTGTCAAACCTTTCCACAATCACAGCCTTTTTTTCAACTGCTGAAACAAACAGCAAGGCCTAAATGGAGCGAGACAAACCTCGTTGCACAGGTCAGTTTGGGCACGGCGACTAAATTTAGTGTCATGTCCATGCAAAAGAAGCCTTGCACAATAATCCTGTTTGGGAAAGTCCCTTGTTCTTACTGTATTGTTGTAGCTGGTCCATATTAGATGTGGTAAAGCCATGAGCAAGTTTGCACACATATACAGATACACATTTCCACACAGATCTGGAAGTTGTGGAGGCTAGACAGTGTGTGGTTTGCCTTGTCGCACTTCTCTTTGTTCACCAACACACTTCCCCGTCCTCTCTGCCTGCTTCACTCGCTCTGCCCTCAACTTTTGCATAATCTATCTGCTTCCCTATTATTCAGTCCATTACCTCTCTCTCCTCAGATTGAATCCCTCTTTTTCCCTTTCCCTGGTAACAGCATGTGTTATCCTGACGACCACCTCAGAATACCTCTGTAAACAAACAAATTGTGGAGGGCAATTGGCTTGTGTTGTTGTGCAGTGACCAAACAAATCCCTCTCTGTTCATGAACCAGGCCATATTATCGCATTATTATACCAAGTAATGTGATTCATCCTGATATGTTTCAGATTCACTCAGTGCCACAGAAGACAACTTGTATGGCTCTAATGAGGAGCTTTAAAGTTGATATCTTTCTTCTTTTCATGGGAATAGTTTTGCAGCATTAAGCCAAATACCAACCTGCCTGACCATCTATAAACAAGGATGGAAAAACCCTGTACCAAAACATCTCACGTTACAGTAAGCAAAGAACTTACATCAGAAAGAGCATCCTTGCTTATTTTTACTTCTTGATCTGCCTGCACTTTTTTGGTTTTCATTCAATCTGCGTAATACGTCAAACCAAATCCACAAACCCAGGGTTCGCTGTTTGGCCCGTTTCACTTCTCTATCTACAGGTCACTCGGTACAGTCATCCAATCACATGACTCTTATCAATGTCATGCCGACAATGATGCACTTACTGACTCAACTAACCTTTAAACACCCTTGAGATATGACCTAGCAAACCTCCAAGGACCTCCAAATTCCTGTTCTTATCAAAATGCTTTTGAATTCAACATACTTTCATATCTGAAATCTTCTGAAAACATGTCTGGGTCACTTTTGACCTCAAAATAAACAGTAGAAGTAAAATTTAAATTTCCCATATTTGAGGAACCATTATATATATATATATATATTTTTTTTTAACTGTGGCATTATTTTCATTATTTTAATTTCATTCATTTTAATTTTGTGTGTTTTTAACGCATATCCCGCTTCACTGTAATATAATTTATAACTTTTACATTAGAATTATTCAAATGTAGTACAATAACATATTTCAATGATGCAGAAACAAATTACCAATTTAAATATTATATGATATAATTATTTTTTAATAATTAATTATTTTATATAATTATTTTACTATATAATAGTAAATTATTATACTTATTATATAATTATTATACTATAAAATAATAAAACATTAATATAATATAAAATAAAACAATAAAACAATCTAATCTAATATATCACAATGCAAAAAAAACATCATAAAAGGCTTTTTTATTTATTCTGATTATAATATAATATAATATAATATAATATAATATAATATAATATAATATAATATAATATAATAGTTAGTAAAGTAATTGTTAAGTTTAGGTATTGGGTAGGATTAGGGATGTAGAATATGGTCATGCAGAATATGTGCTTTATAAGTACTAATAAACAGCCAATATATTAATAATACACATGCTAATAAGCAACTAGTTAATAGTGAGAATTGTTCTCTATACTAAAGTGTTACCATATGTATAAACTGTACTATAATAGGCTTCTTGTCTATTTAATTTTGGCCTAGAGATGTAGAATGAAGTGAATCTGGAGTTTAGGAACTTGCAAACCCTGAGCATTTACTGAGAAAGGTGTAGCAGAGGACAGCAGAATAAAGCCTCTTAAAAGAAGCTGATTTACAATGAGTAAACCCAGTAATTCCCCTGTTAACACTAGAGAATTTTACCCCGCACACACATACACACATTTAAAGTGCAGACTACCCCCTAGTTCTCTCCTTCTTTCATGTGGTTTCTTCACATCCTTGAAAAGACACCCAAATGACTCTGCAAACCGGCTGCAAATGTGTCATGCAGGTTATCCACAAAACCCTTTTAGCGCTGCAAGAATGCTTAACCAATCTAACCCAACGCACTGAGGTTGACGCTGACAAGCGCAACAGGTTTGTAACACATTATCAGGAATTAAAGAGAGAAAAAAAGAGACTATTTAAAGACCATTATAGATATTTATGCATTGTAAAATTATTTCAATTGAATTTATGCACATTTCCATCCTCAGTTCTTATTATCATAATGTGAAAAATATCATTCTGATCATTGTGATGTAAAAACAACAGTGGTGTTTACAGATTATGGCTATATATGTTGTAATATCTTTATACTGATTGTATGTACAGTAATTTATCATTGTATCCGACCTAAAACTGTTTACTATGTCTATTTGTTAATTTAATTTAATTTCTTATTTATTCATTATTCTTATTATATTATGGTCTTAATTTTATTCATTTCTGTTTTTACATTTTCTATTTCTATTTTCTATTTCTATTTTGTTTTTAAAATTTCAGTCTCTATCCCAAACAGAAATTTATTTACAAGTTCCTAAACTCCAGATTCACTTCATTCTGCAACATCTCTATATCAAAATTACACCCGAAATCAAATTAAATAGATAAGAAGCCTATTACAGTACAGTTTACATATATGGTAAAACTCTAGGGACCAATTCTCACTATTAACTAGTTGCTTATTAGCATGTGTATTATTGACTGTTTATTAGTACTTATAAAGCACATATTCTGCATGATCATATTCTACATCCCTAATCCTACCCAATACCTAAACTTAACAACTACCTTACTAACTATTAATAACTATCATTATGTTATATTATATTATATTATATTATATTATATTATATTATATTTTATTACATTATATTAATGTTTTATTATTTTATAGTATTAAAATAATTATTGAAAATATTAATTAATTATTCAAAATAATTATTTAAATTTAGACAGTGCTTTTTAGCACAGAGTACAATTTATTATACAGTGTGTGTGTGTGTGTGTGTGTGTATATATATATATATATATATATATATATAAATAAATAAATAAATAATATTATATATATATATATTATAGCATTGTATTAAATAGATTAAGTAATAGATAGATAGATCTTCAGCAAAAGAAAGAAACTGACAAGGTTGGAAAAACTATTTTAGAACAACTTGAGGAACTTGAGTAGTTGTAAAAATATTCCTAAATATAGGAATAATCATGTTCTTGCAGAATAATGATTTGACTTGTTTTAATGTAATTTTGAGGTGAAATATGACCCACATGTTCTTGACAAGTTTTGTGAGATTTATAAGGAATGAGATGTATGAGATTTTGTGAGCCTTTATAAGGTAAACAAAGGTGCCACATTGTCATGATAATGAGAACACAACATTTCATGTAATTATGGACACTTTTATCTCTTTGTGTGTCCCTGTATATGTCCCTCTCAATCACTTTCCTCTCTTTTTGTCTCTCTCAATCACAAAAGCACACAGTGACCCAGTTAGCACAGACACGGAGCTGTCAAGAGTGTTTTCTACATTATTCACCATGGGCTTGGCTTATGTAATACACTCATGTGAGCGTGTGCCTGTTGGGAAGCCGGAGTATCATCAAGTAGAATGCCTATGCTAATAACAGGGCTGATTATGCAACGCGCCTATTTACAAAAGCACCCACGCAAAACACATGCGTGAGCACAGAAACCAGCCCTGCCAGGCCGGGACATCTAACTGCTGCTACAATCGGAGCAGCAATTTGCCAGGTTGCCATAGCAACCGCACTGCACCTGCAAAACCCTGGCTGTGTGACTGCAGACGGTGACGTGTGGCCCTGCTCTGAACTGGACTGCCTCCAGTTGACGATCTGAGCGCTCGCTTTGCCTTAGTGTTACTGATTAACATATTACTATCAGACTACTACCAATACTGCAATACACAGTGGTTTTATGCACATTTTCTGTATGCATAAAATATACTACTATAGATTACTTCTTTTGCCAAAATGAGTAGTATACCACTTTTTTAAGCCAAACGAAAAACAAAACCATACAAATATATATACATAAATAAATATATATACATATATATATACATATATATATACACATAAATATATATACATATACACATATACATAAATATATATACATATACACATATACATACACATATATACACATAAATATATATACATATACACATATACATAAATATATATACATATACACATATACATATATACATATACACATATACATATATATACATATACACATATACATATATATACATATACACATATATACATATACACACACATACATACATATACACACACACATACATACATATACACACACACATACATACATACATATACACACACACATACATACATACATATACACACACACATACATACATATATATATATATATATATACACACACACATACACATACATACATACACATATACATACATACACACATATACATACATACACACACATATACATACACACACACACATATACATATACACATATATATATACATACAAACATACATACATATATATACACATATACAGTGTCGTGAAAAGGTTTTTGCCCCCTTGCTGTTTTTTTTTTTATTTTTTACATATTTGTCACACTTGAATGATTCAGATCATCAAACAAATGTTAATATTACACAAAGATAACCCGAGTAAATACAAAATGCAGTTTTGAAATGATGTTTTCATTTATTAAGGGAAAAAAGCTGTCCAAACCTGCCTGGCCCTACGTGAAAAAGTAATTGCCCCCTAAATCTAATAACTGGTTGTGCCACCCTTTGCAGCAACAACTGCAATCAAGCGTTTGCGATAACTGGCAATGAGTCTTTCACATCACTGGGGAGGAATTTTGGCCCACTCTTCTTTGCAGAATTGTTTTAATTCAGCCACATTGGAGGGTTTTCGAGCATGAATGGACCGTTTAAGGTCATGCTACATCATCTCAATCGGATTTAAGGCAAGTCGTCCAGGTCCTGAAGCTTTAAAGCAGCTTCAGACCATCACACTACCACCACCATGATTGACTGTTGGTATGATGTTCTTTTTATGAAATGCTGTGTTAGTTTTACGCCAGATGTAACGGGACACACACCTTCCAAAAAGTTCAACTTTTGTCTCATCAGTTCACAAAATATTTGCCCAAAAGTCTTAGGGGATAATCAAGATATTTTTTGGCAAATGTGAGACGAGCCTTTGTGTTCTTTTTGGTCAGCAGTGGCTTTTGCCTTGGAACTCTCCCATGGACGCCGTTTGTGCCCAGTCTCTTTCTTATTGTTGAATCATGAACAATGACCTTAATTGAGGCAAGTGAGGCCTGCAGTTCTTTAGATGTTGTTCTGGGTTCTTTTATGACCTCCTGGATGAGTCGTCATTGCGATCCTGGAGTAATTTTGGTAGGCCGGCCACTCCTGGGAAGGTTCACCACTGTTCCAAGTTTTCTCCATTTGTGGATAATGGCTCTGACCGTGGTTCGCTGGAGTCCCAAAGCCTTAGAAATGGCTTTATAACCCTTTCCAGACTGATACGTCAACTGTTTTGCTTCTCATCTGTTCTTGAATTTCTTTTGATCGCACCATGATGTGTTGCTCTTTAAGCATGGTTCACTTTGTCAGACAGCCTCTATTTAAGTGATTTCTTGATTCAACAGGTCTGGCAGTAATCAGGCTTGGGTGTGTCTAGTGAAATTTAACTCAGCTTTCTAAAATAATGTGGTTAATCACAGTTCTTTCATGATTTAACAGGAGGGGGCAATTCATTTTTCACGTAGGGCCAGGTAGGTTTGGACAGCTTTTTTCCCTTAATAAATGAAATCATCATTTAAAAACTGCATTTTGTATTTACTTGCATTATCTTTGTGTAATATTAAAATTTGTTTGATGATCTGAATCTTTTAAGCGTGACAAATATGCAAAAAAAAAAAAAAAAAAAAAAACTTTTCACGGTACTGTATATATGCTTTTAAAACATTAATTAAAAAAAATTAAAATGCAAATAAATGTTAAAATAAATAAAATACATAAAAACTTTAACTTTTCTAATTTTAATTTTAACTTGATGTAGTAAAATAACTAAACCTAAAACTAAAATAATAAATCAAAACAAAACAAAAAAAACAGCCAAATATGAAGACAAAACCATCAAAAATTAAAAATATCCATTTTTTTTGCCAAGAAGATATATAGACACCTATTATATAGATTGCCTATTTATTACCATAAATATATTCTTTAAGTAGAAAGTTGCTATTCTTGAAAACAGCCTTAGCCTCCATGCATTCCTTTAGTTCCTCTCTCATTTTAGTTCCTCTCTCTCTCTCTCTGCACTTTCTGTTTTCTTCAATTTACCCACTGACTCCTCAGTGACCCAAGCTATCGGTCCCGCCTGCAGCGGCCTTATTAGTGTTTTCTTATCTCAATTCAATGCATGCTCTCCTTCCCTCTTCCTGTTTTGCACCAAGGGAGGATGCCCTGCATTTCAAAGGAAAGGACAAGGCTTTCCTACACAGAGATGAGATATGCAAAAAACCCCACCTTGCATCAAAACAGCAATTCAGATAAAGGGTCTGGATATGCTTTAGTTCACATGGTAATTAGTTCTGCCATGTATACTGTTGATTTTACCACATCTGCCCTGGATCAGCTGACACATTGTGCCACAATCATTGTTTACTACAGTATCTGAATTCACTGCAGGATTGCACATGACATGAGAGGTTTAAAAGCAGAACAGAGGCTTAGCTTATGTAAGTCATAAAAACAACCCCTCAACCCCCAGCTGATCTCACCTGTATGACAGGATTTCCTCCCTCCAGCAGAGCAATGGCTAGCAGGATGCTTTCCTGGAAGATTCGGTCACTCGTGGCGTTCATGATGAGGTCAATGACCAGGTCAGACGCACCTTCTCTGTCCAGATGACACTGCACTTCTGCCAGGCTAATCTCCCCTCGACTGCCCACTGAACCTCCACCACCTCCTGGGAATAAATAATAATAAATATAAATATTATATGCATACCACAGTTCAAAAGTTTCAAGAGAGGGTAATTTTTTTGAAAGAAATTAATTTATTTTGCAAGGACGCACTGAATTAATCAAAACTGACAGTAAAGAAATTTTTGATGCTACAAAAGCTTTCTATTGCAAATAAATTCTGTTCTTATTAACATTCTTATCAAAAAATCCAGCAAAAACAACATATTGCAGTTCCACAAATACATCAAGTAGCACAACTGTTTTTGACATTGATTGTAACAAGTTAAATGTTTCATATAATTGACAACCAAATCAGCATATGAAAATTTAGCTTTGCTATCACAGGAATAAATTATTTCTAATATGAAAAATGATTTAAAAACATGCACTTTAATATTTGAATAATGTTTAACATTTAAAAAATTAAACATTTATTTTATAATAATGTAAATATATGTTTTTACTGTATTTTAGATCAAGTTAATTTAGCATTGTGAGCACGAGAGACTTCTTTTATAAACATTAAAAGATCTTACCAGGCACTGGAATATTGGCTTAATCAGTTCAATGCATTTACATGACATATCATATGACAATATTTTGATATTACTTAGAATTTTAATGTGTATGTATTCACTGAAAACGTATTTCATTAATTACAGAACTAAATAATCAATTAAAATTATTATAATTTTGTCCAAATACAAGTCCATTTCTTATATAATTGCTGCCCTTTTTCAGTTCCGATCAAATTTTAATGGCACAACAACAATCAAATAAAATCAAACCAATTCGTGACCAAATCTCAACTGTAATCAGTGTTGAGCAGGCCTTTTCGATGAGATGTTGCACAAATTTTACATGAAATCTAAGGACAGGTACTCAATAAATGACCAAACAAATGACCTTTATGGTAAGTTTGGGTCACAGTTTGACCAAAACCTAGTTTTCTTATCATCTGCAGTCAGTTTCCCCTAAAGAGATATCTGCTTTAACACACTCGCCAGACTTTCTTAAGAAGGTTCATTTGGAGGCTATTCACACAGGAAGTGCAGGTGCCACATTCTTGTTGCCTGGCAACAGATATGGCTCTGAATATATAGGACACATAGCATAAAGAAGAAAGTGGTCGGGGAGGGAGTCATCTTTAGCAGTGGGGTATTACAAAAAGAAGTTGGTGTCTATGTTTGAAAAGGTCAGCTTGCATCATCTATTATAAGAAACTTAAGGTGCTGTACAAACCTGTAGGAGTCTTGGTCTGCCCGCCGGGGGGTGAGCGGCCCGTTGCTGAAGTTGGTCAAACTGTCTCGCCTGCCTCCCGGCTTGAAGTTGCCATAGTAACGGTTCACCAGGACTTGCCTCAAAGCTTCACTCTGACAACAGGGAAGGGGGAGGAGTCACAGGAGGGGCATTATGACATGCATCATCAATGCCGAACATCAGTGTGCCACCATGACAGACATCATCAAATAGTAGATTTGAAAATCAAGCATTTATTTAATCAAGCTCTAAAAACGGCTCGTTTTGGATCCGAGGGACAAGGTGACGTCACCTGGGTGCAGTCGTTTGCATAAACACTGCCTCCAGAGCAAGACATCGACAAATTGTCATCTTCTCACCATAGGCCACTGGCGTTCAACCGTTTAATGGCTGACACTTGAATAGAAATTACAATCACTGCTGCCATCTTGTTTACACTGGATACAGTATACAGATGCGCGTTCGAATCTGTGCGAGTCTGTCGTCAGGACAAATGGAGTGAAAGAACGTTCGTTTTCACGCTTTTGGTTTAAAAAGCTCGTTTGCGTCTTTGTACAGATATCAGAAGGATCCCAGCGTAAGTAACAAGTGGATAATTTATTTTTAATGGCACCCCGGATCGTGTCAGAGGATTGGTCGGAGCATTTTGTTTTATAAATGAGGCACAGTGTCATGGAGAGTTCACAAAGAAACATTTGTTGAAAGATGAAGCGATACTAGATCTGACTGCAGCTGCATCACAAACAGTAAGTAAATGATTTCATAATGCTTAGTCTGGAAATAACCGTTTTATTTGTCAAAACATTCACATGCAATAGCGAGGGGGTGATGATACAGTTAGTCTGCAATGACATTAGCTAATCATAACAGTGGCTGATTACTGAGAAGACAAAGGACACGCCCCTTAAAAACAGGTCGTTTCAGAGAGAGGGACAGAATGAGGGTTTAAAATAATGATTTTTCCACATATTTATTTGTTTTTGTACAAAAAAAAAACTTTAACGTTATAAGTAAACCTCAAGGAACATATTAAAATTAAAAAATCCATGTCATGACCCCTTAAACTTGAAGCCTGTTTATTGTTCCGAGTTTGGAGTCGGTTAGATTTTCTTTAATAGTTATTATTAATAGTTTAATTCAGGAAGAATGTGTTAAATTGATCAAAAGTGATAGTGAAGACATATAAAGTATTTCTATTTTCATAAAATAGAAATAAATTAAAACAAGCCTCTAAATAAAAGACATTTCTCTTGAACTTTCTATTCAGTCCTAAAATCTTTTCCCATAAAAAACAAATGAGCAGAACAACTTTTTTCAACATCCATAGTAAGAAATATTTCTTGAGCACCATAGAAATAAAAAAGGTTTAAAAAAAAACTTAATTTGTTATACTTCACAGTATTAGTTTTTACAGTGCAGACTAATCTTAACCAAACTTTTGAATAATGCTTCATAATAATACTTGCTACACCTTGAAAGAGCATTACCCATAATAAACTTTGAGTGCTCACTTAGCAAAGGTGTAACTATGTATAGGTTATGCAGTATGTTATAACTGTCTAAAGGTGTATTATGTAATATATTATATTGAAATTCTCAATAATGTGTTACATAAACAGGCTTCAAGGAAGGTGTTACCGAATTAATTTCCTTTGTGGGATGCCACTCAACTCCTCCTCAAGACCAATCCCTACCTCATCCTGTTACATTTGATTAGTTCAGTCAGAAAGAGGTCAGAAAGGAAGACAGAATCTGATAACGCTAGATCCCTTTCCTTAGTCGCATCTGACCTCATAATACCAGAGGCCTCGGATACAAGACACCACACCAAATAAGACTAATCCTAATTCAGTGATTACACAGTTAAAAACAAACCCAACTGCTCACTTGAAACACCCCTAACCCGAGTTCGTGGAACCACACACACAATCACAACATCAGGATGTTAATCACCTATTAACAGATCTATTCAAACCTAAAGAGCAAATAGTCATCCAGAGAAACCTCCACCCATTTGGATCAGACAGAAGGGTGTGAACAGGGCGAGCTTGTGAATGGGCGACTCAAGCGGTGGCCAGGGTGTGCGTCCCGTGCCCCGTTTCTTTACCTACCCTTCTCTGATCCTCCAGTTGCTTCTGAGGCTGGTTTGGATCAAACTCCTGAGTGACGTGAATTAGCAGAAAGCAAAAAGGAGGGAAGAAAAATGAGAAGCATAAAAAAAAGAAAGGGGTCAAGACTGAGAACATTAGTCACTATTTAGACATGCACAAAAACGTGGGGAAGATTACATCATGCAGTTAAATGAGAGGCTTTGTGGGTGTGTGTGAGTGTGTGTGTTTGGGAGCAGACAGGTGCAGAGGAACATCATGCAGAGCAGAGGAGCATGAGCTTCAGTTTATCCATAAAACCCTAAAATAGTCTCTAAAAGGAAGTAGGAAAGGGGGTAAAACAGGAAAACTAATAAATAATGCATTTCATATTATTTGTTTTTGAATCCCCTGCCCTTTAATGAATACAAACTCTGTTGTTTGGCAGCATCAAACTCCGCTAACCTATTCTACAGGCCATCTGTTTTATGTTGGACCGTAGTTGTGCTTCTACAGCGGCAAGAGCGGGAATGAAAGCATGTTAATTACATAAGCACCGCACAGGGCGCCAAAGCTAGAAACGTAAGTCATGAGTGAGAGGAATGAGAGAGAGAGAGAAAACTTTTATCCAGATTATGTAATGGATCCTGTGTACTATTGACACACACTGCAGCCCATGCCCTCAGCTGCCTTGGAAAAGCAGTAGGTGTGCTTTTCGTCCTTTCTTCTCCCTGTCTGTCATACAGTACACACGGATATACAGTATGTGGGTACATGCAAAATGTACAATAGGACAGGCCACTTTTCTGCAGCCTTGGTTTCAGAAGGTTTCTTCCTCATTCAGTTTCTCCACAGGCATTTCAAAAAATAAATAAATAAATGAACTGAAGAAAGGATTTCAAGTCATAAACCAATCCAACTAGTTCACAGAATGAATGAAAAACTTCAAAAACTTTGGAAAGTCAGAGAAAAGTCAAAAATATAAATATTATTAGCTGTAATTTAGCAACTTTTCTGATTGGGGATCCATAGAGGATCTTTCTTTAGGATTCAACCTGAAATTTGATTAGTAAACTTTGATTTAGATCAAAAATATTTAAGAAAATCAGAGATTTTTTTTTTTTTTTTTTTAAGTTTAAGGCTGTGTCTTTTATAAAGGAATTAAAGGGATGGTTCATCCAAAAAGTAAAATTCTGTCATCACTTATTCACCCTCATGTCGTTCCAAACCTGTATAAGTTTCTTTCTTATGTTGAACATAAAAGAAGATATTTTAAAGAATGCTGGTAATCAAACATTTGATGGTCACCATTGACTTCCATAGTATTTCTTTCCCTACTATGGAAGTCAATGGGGACCAACAACTGTTTGATTCTTCAAAATATCTTTTGTGTTCAGCATAAGAAAGAAACTTATCATGTTTGGAAAACATGAGGTGTGAGTAAACTATAACAAAATTTTCCTTTTTGGGTGAACTATCCTTTTAACCACACATCCCATGAAGCACAGTGAATGACAGACATGACAATAAAATGTAAAACTATTGACTTAAAGTCATTCATGATTAGACATTGTTCTATAACAACAACAACACAATAATACTAACAATAATTATAATAATTACAATTATTATTAAATTCAACATACCAATTATTATAGCAAAATATTCAAAAACAAATATACAAGTTGTTAGAAAGTGTAGGAAAACTCATTTACTTAAATTATTTGCAGTGTTTCATGGGAGTGGAAAGTCAATGTGTTGAATCCTTTGAGCATGTTTTTTTCTTGCCATAATAACTGGAGGATCCTTCCTCAGAATTTAATCTAGAATTTGGTTAGTAAACATGGTTTAAAAATAAAACTCTTGAAATCTAGAAAGAAAAAAAGCTGAAAAGTTGAGATCATACAAATCCCGACTTCTACAGAAGCATATATCTCCGAGCACACGGTATGCTTCTTTTGAAAGGTCATTTGTTATCAGGTAACTCTTCTCAATGGAGAAAATTAATGGGTTTTGACGTCCAGATCCCAATCAATAATCAGCAAGACCAAAAAGAGGTCAGCTTATTGGTATATTTCCACACTGAGGGGGAAAACAGATCTAAGAGGAAAGATCTAAATGTGGTGTGTGCCAGCGTGGGGCTTTGTTTTCCCATTTGCATGGGCAGAGATGACTCAAAGCGGAGATAAAGAGGCTATTGCAATGCAATGAGTCAAGAACATGGTATGAGACGATCAACTACTGACTGCAACAACCCATATTCCCACATCCCAGCCCAAGGTTGGCAGGGAGAGTGAATATGTGTTGGACACACCTCTGCAGGGACCTCTGGTTCTGGTGGGGGTGCAAGCTAATGGAGATAAAAAGTCATGAGTTAGTTAATGCAGATTAGTCTCTGGCATTGCTAGAAAGTGTTAATGCCCTCGACAAACTAGAAACTCATTAATGCAGCGTGCATCAGAAATAACCAGCCTGAGAGAATAGACTTTCCTACACTTAAGCGTCTGCAGATTGGGAAGGCTGCACAATCATCTATGCCAGCATAGGGTTGATTGACCTCAGCAGGTAAGCCTACATGTCGGGTTCTTATCAAAAAGGGTCATCAAAATGGGAAAACGGGCTAAAACGTGCATATAAACTTTTTATAATTGATAAAAGGCTTCAATACCGAATCTCAAGTAGTTATGTAATGCATTCTCAAGCAGTGACTTGGCAGAAAAGAACATTACTTTTAAGTGTTACCAAGTTGGGTGTGGAAAAAAAGTGTGTGTGTGTGTGTGTGTGTGTGTGGGGTTGATTTTCAAAAAGGTATGTGCAACTTGTTTGGTCCTGTCACAACATTTGAGCAGGTAAGTATTTCCACAATTACTGGTACATTGGTAAGACAAGAAAAGACACATAAAATCAAAAAGTTAAAGTTGTGCAAGAGCAAAAACGAACGAGCAAAGCAGGCGACATGCACGGCACGCAAACAGTTCCTTGTTCGACATGTCAGAGACAATGAAAAGAATGACTAGTGTGAGTATAGTACTATTGGCCCAAAAAAAATAAAATAAAATAAAAGATTCAGATAGCATAAACACTCAGTGCCATTTGATATCATAAACATTTGCTTCAAAAGGATGCAAAGAGGAAAATTTGAGCATGTTGTCTGGAACCATTCTAACGCAAAGAAAAAGAGGGGGTTCTAAATTAGCACCAGCCGTGACGCACGCGCATGTTTGTGTGAGTAATACTGCAACCAGTAAGGAATCTCCCTTTCTGCGACATCATTTTTCAGCTGGAAAATAATGCTGCTGCAAAACACAAGGTGTGAATGCGAAATGTCCCTCTTTAGCCACCATAAATGCACGCTTTCATCACATGCTATAAAAACACTTTCTTGTGAATTTCCCCATGAGAAATCGATAAAGCACATCCATTCATCTGCACATCCGTCCGGTAATGAATCCGAATTCGATTTAACACTGACTTTTCAAAGAGCTCTTGGCTACTTTTTCTCCCAGTGTAAGTCACAAGTTTGTGTGTCACAAGTTTGTCGAGTGTGGGGACGAAACACCTCATGCATTCACGGATATCACGGCTTTATTCTTTGCGGTGCATGTCAATGGCGAGAAGCTTCAAGGGTTCATTTCAGTCACTGTCATTGTCGAAAAAAGCACGGTTGGGTTTGCAAACACACTTCTTAACCTGATGAGCTCAAATAACATAAATGTGTGTCTGTCTTAAAGCTCTGGCCTGAAGTCTGAAGGTGACCTCATTTACGCATTTCTGTCTAATAAGACTGAACTGTTGCGTTCACAAAAGGGTTTAGGTAGTTGTATGCCCACCGGAGGGTCTCCACCACTGCCAGCGTCTTTTGGTAAACAGCCCATTGCACTTTTATTGCCAATTATTGCAGAAGGTCACACATCAGTAAAGAGCCTGGATTCCAGGAAAAAAAACGAGGAAAAAAAAGAAGGGCAGGTCTTATGTAACCTCTGGTTGCAAGCTGGCGGGAGTCCAGTAATCGTGCTGCAAGAAGGCGAGGAAACTGGGACAGCGGGGCGCGAAGGGACAGATGTGTCCACAGCTCCCCCTGATGGACGACACAAGACATGCAGAGGAGGAGCCAGAGATAACAGAGGACACATGAGGACAACAGACCCCGACTGACACACACGGACTACTGGAACTGACTCAATCTACTGACAGAGAGAGAGAGACACACACACACAGAGAGAAAGAGAGGGACAACGAAAGACAGAAAAAAAGGCAGACAGAAAGACTGATAATAAAAAATAAAAGGTCACTTTATTTTAAGGTCCAATTCTCGCTATTAACAAACCATTAACCATGACTTTCACCTCAAACTGCTAATTTGCTGCTTATTAATAGTTAGTGAAGTAGTTGTTAAGTTTAGGTATTGGGTAAGATTAGGGATGCAGAATATGGTCATGCAGAATATGTGCTTTATAAGCTAATAAACAGCTAATATGTTATTAATAGGCATGCTAATAAGCAACTAGTTAATAGTGAGAAATGGTCCCCATACTAAAGTGTTACCAAATAAAAAGACATGGAAACAGAGAATGATAGAAAGTGATAGAAAATGTGAAACAGAGACAGCCAGAGAGAGAGAGAGAGAGAGAGAAAGAAAGAAAGAAAGAAGACTACTTGTGGCTGAGAGAGGGTCTAGCACAGTCCAGGTGAAGGAGACACACACACACACACACCTCATCACTTGCACACGCACACACACACCCACATCCCGCTCTCTCCAAACACATTACATAAGCTTCTCTGCTCAGCAGCACAGATGCATTGTCCACCTAAAGCCATATTATCCTCCCCATCCCTCTTACATCACACACACACACACACTCTCTGACAGGAGACACAATCTCTTATGTAATATAAAGATGAAGAGAGAGACAGAGGGAGAGGTGTTGTATGTTATGAGCAGGGATGTTCAGTGAACACATGTGCTGTGAACACGTGTGTAAGTGTGTATGAGGGCTCAGACTCATGATGCGCTCTAAGGACACAACCTCCCAATCATCATCAAAAAAACCATCGATCATGCAAAATATCCATCAGATTCGCAGCAGGTGATTGTACCCTTGTTGTAATATTTGTATGTATATGTATGTATGTGTACAAATACACATACATACATACATACATACATACATACATATATATATACACACACACAGTCATGGCCAAAAATATCAGCACCCTTGGTAAATATGATCAAAGAAGGCTCTGAAAATAAACCTGCATTATTAATCCTTTTGATCTTTTATTTAAAAAATTCACAAAAAATCTAACCTTTCATTAGATAATAAGAATTTAAAATGGATGGGGAAATATCATTATGAAATAAATATTTTTCTCTAATACACGTTGGACTCAATTATTGGTACCCCTAGAAATTCTTATGAGTACAATATCTCTGAAGTATATTCCCATTCATATTCACAATTTTGAGCACTCCAGTGTGATTATGAACATGAAATTATCCAGCCATGGCTTCCTGTTTCACAGAAATATAAGTAGGAGGGAAAACAAAGCCCAAATTCCCTTAATCATCCATCACAATGAGAAAAACCAAAGAATATATTTCTAATGTGCAGCAAAAGATAATTGAGCTTCACAAATTAGTGAAGTGGCTTTAAGAAAAGAGCTAGAGCAGTGAAAATTCCCATTTCCACCATCAGGGCAATAATTAAGAATTTCCAATCAACAGAAAATGTTACGAAACTGCCTGGAAGAGGACGTGTGTCTATATCGTCCTAATGCACGGTGAGAAGGAGAGTTTGAGTGACTAAAGACTCTCCAAGAACCACAGCTGGAGAATTGCAGAAAATAGTTGAGTCTCGGGGTCAGAAAACCTTAAAAAAAAAAAATAAAAAAATTGTCAAACAGCACCTACATCACCACATGTTGTTTGGGAGGGTTTCAAGAAAAATTCTCCTAGCTCATCCAAAAACAAACTCCAGCATATTCAGTTATCAGACACGACTGGAACGTCAAATGGGACTGGCTTCTATGGTCAGATGAAACTAAAAAATGAGCTTTTTAGCAGCAAACACTCAAGATGGGTTTGGTGAACACATGGATAAAAAGTACCCCATGTGTACAATGAAATATACTGCTGTATTTTTGATGTTGTGGGCCTATATTTCTGCTGGAGGTCCTGGACATCTTGTTTAGACACATGGCATCATGGATTCTATCAAACACCAACAGATAAAAAAAATCAATAAGTGACTGACTCTGTTAGAAATCTTATAATGGGCCATGTTTGGATCTTCCAACCGTACAATAATCCAAACACAAACCTCAAAAACAACACAAAAATGGGTCACTGAGCACAAAACCAAGCTTCTGCTATGGCCATTCCAGTCCTCTGACCTGAACCTATAGAAAATGAGTGGGGTGAACTGAAGAGAAGAAGCACCAACATGGAGCTGGGAATCTAAAGGGTCTGGAGTGATTCTGGATGAAGGAATGGTCTCTGATCTCTTGTCAGGTGTTCTCTAACCTCATCAGGCATTATAGGAGAACATTTAGAGCTGTTAAACTGGCAAATGGAGGTTTCAAAAAGTATTGAATAAAAGGGTGCCGTTAATTGTGTCCAGTGTGTATTAAAGAAAAACATTTATTTCATAAAAATATTTCCCCCCCATTTTAAATTCTTATTATCCAATGAAAGGTTAGATTTTTGTGATTTTTTTTTAATAAAAGATCAAAAGGATTAACAATGCAGATTAATTTTCACGGCCTTCTTTGATCATATTTACTAAGGGTGTCGATATTTTTGGCCATGACTGTACGTGTGTGTGTGTGTGTATAGGCCATCGTATTATATAACTGTATATTTATGTGTGTGCATGTATGTATGCATGTATGTATGTATAAAGGGCCATCGCATTATATAACTTTATTTTGCGGGATGAATATACAAACACATCACCATTCAAAAATTTGGGATCTCTAATTTGAATGCAATTTATTCCTGTGATGCAAAGCTGAAATTTCAGCATTATAACTCCAGTCTTAAGTGTCATATGATCCTTCAGAAATCATTCTGATTTGCTGCTCAAGAAATGTTTCTTATTAATATCAATGTTGAAATAAGCTTTACTGCTTAATATTTTGGTGGAAACTAATTTGTTGTTTTCAGGATTCCCTGACGAATAAAAAGTTCATAAGAACACAATTTATTTCAAATACAAATATCTCGTAATATTATTGATGTATTTACAGTCACTTTTGATTACTGTGATTACTGTGAAATCTGATCTTACTGATCCCAAAAATTAAATATGGTGTATATATATACACACACACACACACTTACATGTTTATACAAAATTGTGTGTGTGTGTGTGTGGTAAAAAAGACAAATGCTGTCAATAGCCTGCCACCTTATTTATCGAAATGCCCCGTCAGCACTTCAGCCATGTCTTTCACTAGAGAGAATTTATAGAAAAAAAGCACGCATTGCATTTTTAAATGCCTCAAGCCGACCATTTGACGTTCTGTTTTTTCCTCAGAAGGAGTGTATTACTTAAACTTGTGAGATATGGTTTCTGCTGACCTTAATTTAACACCAAAACACCCAAAATCACACTGATGAACACATCCTTTAGTGACCTTTTACACTTCTCCTCCTATACAAATACAAGTCATGATGACACACAAACAGACACACATATACACAAATAATAATGCCATTTTTCTTGTTCAGCCATGCCACACAACTGCATGGATGTTCAAGAACGTTCACACTTGTCTTCCTGTTATGGGGGACCGGGTCGCATTTCATCCCTGGAAATGATAGCAGAGCAGTGACTATAAATATAGTATGAACTCCCACCTGCCTTCAACTCAAACACACACAGATGCTCACTTCAAACTTCGAATTTACAGATACACTGCCACCTCTCACACAAAAAGGACCAATGGAAAGCAACCACAAGATCAGTGTTACTCATAATTACAGTGCTTGCATGTCAGACCTACACTAAATTTTTTAAATGAACAGCATACTTAAAGTTTGAAAACGTCCCACTGACTAAGATATTGTTCAAATATTTACTACTCATTTACTACTCAAAATCCAATTCAGATGATTTGCATACTAACTTGGATTGCGACCAAGTGAAGCAAAATGCTTTAAAGTCTTGTTTTCAGAAAAAAATTTTTTAAAAAATAATTATATGAGTTTATGCTTGAAACAGTCAAAATCTTAATTCAAAGGGAAAACACTTTTTTCTGGCCTCACTGCCATACATTTTTCTTATTTTAAGAAAAAACTCATTTTGATGAATATTTAAAAAAACAAGACTTAATATCGTTATTTTACATTGAAATCTTGATTTAGGAATGTTTAGATATTTATTTGTGCTTAAAAACTTGACAAAAGACCGAGTAAGAACGTTTTTTGCAGTGCATTTGTTCATTAATAAGAATTTCGTATTCCGACTTCATTTCTAACTGATCCTGCTTTTTCCACAACCTCAAAAAGCATTTATGCATTTATATGCGTCAGAGATCCGTCAGAGCTTTTTACAATATGGTGTGTGGATGCCATGCTGTTTCTTATTTATGCCTTTATTTTTGTGAACAGTCAACAGAAAACTGGCAGCAAAGCATTTTATTTAGTCAGAACCAGACTTTTTTTATGCAAGCACTTCCGGAAAGACAAATCTAATTATAAAATCATTCATGCTTTATTCTATTATGTATGTATTCACTTTTCTCACATTAAAAGATAAAAAAAAAAAACAACATCACAAAAAAAAAAAGATTTATATTGCTAATAACCTGCTGAAGTTGCCATTTTTACGGCTTGTCAGGTCAAGAAATCACAAACTAAGACTGAAAACAGTTTTCAGTTAGAGTTTCCTTGCAAATTCAGCTGAATGAGCCACAATTTCACAACTTACCTGAACTGGATTTGGCTATATTTCAGTTTCGCTAGATCATCAGCGTAATGTGTTTTTGGCTGGATTAATACTGTTATTATCGTAAAAACTCTGTAATTACTTGTTCTTCAGAGCTTAATGTGTAAAACACCGTGCCAGTGATATGTTGTGACGTCCCTGTTAAACTGCAACTGTTGTTGTGTCTCAGCAATGAATGTAACAGGAACGTAAACTTGAATTAACACTAGACAGAGGAAGTGCGAACGAAGTGTGGTGGGCTGATACACTTACACGCATTTTCACCAGCACACGCTATCTAAAACAAGGCCAGTGGTAAAAACACATGCACACGAATACACTGAAACTATCAGGTGAGGTTAACTGCACGCAACCTCAACACACATGGAGAGACAACAAAAACGGCCGGTTTGTGGTGAAGTCACGTTGACAAACACCAGCAAAAAGCTCAAAGGAAAAGAGAACAAGCACTAAGTAGGACGACTACATTGGCGCAAGAGCGGAAAGCCCAACTAAACATAGCAAATAATAAAAACAAAAATAAAAAACAACCTCAGCCACATCCAGCTCATCATCAAAGGCAATTAGCTGGAAGAGAAGAGCATACAGCAAAGTTAGTATTGTGAAGGAAGGAATCAGAGAACGCTCAAATAAAAAAACAAACGATGTTCGTTAGTGACATAACACAAGATTATTGTGATTGTTATTTATCAGCATTAGCTCTGAAAGCATTAGTTGTCAACTACAAAAACCTGTGACTAAATCTTGTCATTTGTAGTTAAAGACCCCATGAAGTCATGAGTGGAGTTTTCTTTTCAAAACAAAACAAAACAAAACAAAACAAAACAAAACAAAACAAAACAAAACAAAACAAAACAAAACAAAAACTGTGAGATCAAAAATAAAATTTAATTGTATTAAACCAAGAATAAAATTAAATCAAAAATGCAATGCAAATCAAATCAAATAAAACAACATACTGTAAATACACTAGCATACAGGTCTCAAATCTAAAAGATATAGAATTAAAACTTTAAACTCATTTGTTTTCAAGGAGTCTTTAAATTAGAAATTGGATATAGCCAGAGTTAAAGTTATGATAAAATTTTGGGCATTCACATATGTTAGTGACGTTAATTGGGTGTTAATTCGTTTAGTGCTGGTAAAAAATATATTTTTGGATGCAAAACCACATTAGGAAAATCAGCATGTTTTTTAAAGTGTTAGGAGGACATGAGTCATGAACAGATGCACGTGTGTATTTGTGTGCAATTATGTACATAGGCTAATAAAAACAGCATGTCAGATGTTTAACATAGTCCTCTGAACTTGATTTTGGGCGGTAATGTGGAAAGACGGAGTGAAATGTGTCCTGTGAGGCCTGTTTTACTCATTTTTTTTTTAGGTAATATGGACAAATATAGAGTAACACACACCAAGGGATTCTTTTAATTTCATCAAGATGTATAATAGTGCTGTAGAAGACAGGTTTGTGTAAGTGGAAGGATATTTTAATTTGTTTTATGCAACTACAGCATGTATGTTACCTTTTCTCCATAGCCACGGTCCTTCGTCATCATTTCTCGAAGCGTCTGCAAGACTTTTATACACAAACGCTCCTCGTTCTCCTCTAAAAGCTGTTTAGTGTGTTTTATTAATCTGAAAGAGAAAAACACAGCATGTCTCACAAGTTTATGTAATCTTTAGCAGACCTCAAAATGAATATTTGGTCTTTAACATTTTCAATTAATATTGTGATTATTTTATTTATAGTTATTTTATTTATTTATTTATTTTTAAATAATGACCCCACATTAATGCAGTAAGACTGTCCATATAAATATTCTGTAAACTGCTTTGTATAAAAGTGCTTGCTAAATGGCTTCACAATGACAAAAGCAACCTTTAGTAAACTAAAAAAAACCTCTGACTTAAACTGAAAAAAAGAAAAGAAACCAGATCTGAGCAGTTAATAGACTTTCATTTTGCTCCCACTGACAGTACAAAGGACGCTTACATTGTAATGAAACTCCATTCCTGAATCAGCTAATCCTGCATCTCAGCATTACTCCCACCCGCAAACAAACACAGACGGCCGCACAAACACACAGGTAATCTCTTTTGTAGCTCTGGCAGACGGAAAGGAGTCTCTCACCACACAAGGACACACACTGAGGACAGGTGAAGGACAGTAAGCACTACTGCATACTGCGGCCCGGTGATTTATTTTTCATACGTTTTTGAAAGAATTCTCTTATGTTCACCAAGGCTGCATTTATTTGATCAAAAATGCAGTAAAAACACTAACATTATGATATATTATTAGAATTATAAAGAAAAAAAACTGTTTCGATCCTGTATGTGTTTTAGGTAACCCCATGAATCATATTCACAAATGCTATTGGTTCAAAACATAAAAAGAGGAAGACTGTTATGACAGTTTTGTCCTCTCAGTTCAGGAAGACGGTTTTATGGTTTAAGGTTTATAGGAAAAGGAAACTCACTTAGAGATGAAGCCTCCGCTCTCGCATTTCCGCCGAGCATCTGTGTTTTCGGGGAAGAGCAGCTCTGGGCGATGCAATACATCCACCAACACCGAGAGCTCAGCTTGAACCAGCGGCCGCAGACGATCCTCCAGAGCAGACACGATGTCCTGACAAACACACATTAGGCCACAAACTAAGACAACAATTCATTTATTTTGATCATGTGCAACTAAAGCTGTGCACAGTGACAATATAATATGTTTGACCACAGGATGTATAAGAGACACTCGGCAAGCACCAAATGGGAAAACTGACACTGACGAGTGCATAAATGTGGCTGATAACTTTATATTAGAAACTAAAACCTCACAAAGTATTTGTATGGCACACATCATACCTCAAAGAGAGACGGAAACTGGCTTATTTCATACATGTGACCCACAGTCATAAGGGTAATTTTTAAATAAATAAGCTTTTCATTGATGTATGGTTTGTTAGGATAGGACAATATTTGGTCGAGATACAATCTGGAATCTGAGGGTGTAAAACAAATCAAAATATTGAGAAAAATCGCCTTTGAAGTTGTCCAAATGAAGGCCTAAGCAATGCATATTACTAATCAAAAATTTAAAAGGTTTTGACATATTTACGATAGGAAATTGACAAAATATCTTCATGGAACATGATCTTTACTTAATATCCTAATGATTTTTGGCATAAAAGAAAAATCGATAATTTTGACCCATACAATGTATTTTTGGCTATTGCTACAAATATACCCCAGCGACTTAAGACTGCTTTTGTGATCCAGGGTCACATATGATACACTAAGTTTGAGTTGGATTGTTTTTTATGCCTCTTCTGCTCACCAAGACATTTATTTGATCAAAAATATTTTAATATATTTTAAAATATATTTTACATATAATATTATGCTTAAAATGAACTATTTTAAAATTTAATATTTTACTGATGGAAAAGCTGAATTTTCAGCAGCTGTTCTTTGGTCTTCGGTATCACATGATTCTAATATGCCGATTTGCTATTTGAGAAATATAATTATCATTGCTGAAAACAGCTGTGCTGCTTAATATTTTTGCAGAACAACCATAACGCATTTCAGGATTCTTTGATAAATAGGAAGTTCAAAAGAACAGTAGCTATTTGTTTATTTATTTATTTTATTTTTTCAATATAATACATCCTTTTTTTGGTTTAAATAATCTTTCTTACTCTACTGAGTACTTTTGTACATATTTTATTGAATACAATAATATTAACAATATTAAATTACATATTTATTTTATTAATATAATATCTATTGTTTATATTATTAAATTTCTAAATATTTTTCCTTTTCATATGTGTAACAAACAGGCGATCAAGTCTCCGTCTCGGTGTAAGAAGCAGTCTTGTATTTTTTCATTGGCACTAGCAGGTGTGGTAAAAAGACATTTTTGGACCCAGGCCACAAATATTCTCAGCACCAAGGGCATGATTTGTTTTTAAAGCGAGGGCTGAATTCAGCAGCCCTAAGGCTCATATGACAGACGTGAGCTGTGCAAACGTGTCTGAATACTCGCCAACTCACGCCACAGCTGCACGAGGGTGGAGACAGATGTGATGAAGCCATGGTTTACCGCAACTCGCTAACTCACCCTTCCCTTCCCCTCCCCCAGGCTAGATGACACCCCTCCACTGACCTCTATCCCCCTTCACAGTCTTCTGAGTGGAGTATGAAGCAGTATTTTAAAACAAGAGGAAATGCATGTTTCTACCCACAACACCAACTTCTGACAAGGTGTCTTTTTTCAGCATTTCAACATTGCACCTTTCAAAGAAAATAACTGCTGTTCCTCTATTAAACACAACAGCAGGGGCTTCTTGATACCGCAGGAAATGTATCAGTAGAAGGTGCTGTATCCGTTTTTATGGCGTCATATGGGTCATTTAACCAAACGTGTTATGCATTTAAAAAATTACTTATATACAGTGGGTACGGAAAGTATTCAGACCCCCTTCACTTTTTTCAATTTTATTATGTTGCAGCCTGATACTACAGTTGTTTAAATTCTTTTTTTTTCTCATTAATCTACACTCTGTACCTCATAATGATGAAGTGAAAACAATTTTAGAAATATCTGTAAATTTATTAAAAAGAAAAAACTGAAATATCACATTTACATAAGTATTCAGACCCTTTGCAACAACACTTGAAATTTCGCTCAGGTGCCTCCCATGTCTCTTGATCATTGCAGAGATGTTTCTACACCTTGATTGGAGTCCGCCTGTGGTAAATTAAATTGATTGGACATGATTTGGAAAGGCACACACCTCTCTGTAAAAGGCCTCACAGCTGATAATGCATATCAGAGCGAAAACCAAGCCACGAGGTCAAAGGAACTGCCTGCAGAGCTCAGACACAGGATTGTATTGAGGCACAGATCTGAGGAAGGCTACAAAAAAAATTCTGCTGCACTGAAGGTTCCCAAGAACACAGTGGCTTCCATAATTCTCAAATGGAAGAAGTTTGGCACAACCAGGACTCTTCCAAGAGCTGGTCCCCAGCCAAACTGAGCAATTGATGGAGAAGGGGCTTGTCTAGACTGGTGACCAAGAACCTGGTGGTCACGCTAGTTGAGCTCCATGATCATATATGCAGATGGGAGAAACCTACAGAAGGACAAACATCACTGCAACACTCCACCGATCTGGGCTTTATGGCAGTGTGGCCAAACTCAATCCTCTCCTCAGTGAAGACATATGAAAATACACTTGGAATTTGCAATAAAGCACCTAAAGAACCCTCAGACTCTGAAAAACAAGATTACCTGGTCTGATGAACCTCAATTCTAAGCATCATGTTTGAAGGAAACCGGCTCTTCTCATCACCTGCAGAGTACCATCCCAAAAGTAAAGTGTGGTGGTAGCAGCCTCATGCTGTTGGGCTGTTTTTCAGCGGCAGGGACTGAGGAACTCATCAGAGTAGAAGAAAAGCTCAATGCACCAAAATATTGAGATAGCCTTAATGAAAACCCAGTCCAGGGCATTCAAAACCTCAGACTGGGCCGAAGGTTCACCTTCTAACATGACAATGACCCAAAGCACACAGCCAAGGCAACACAGGAGTGGCTTAGGGACAACTCTGTGAATGTCCTAGAGTGACCCAGCCAGAGCCCTGACTTGAGCCCTATCCAACATCTCTGGAGAGACCTGAAAAAAGGCTGTCAACAGACGGTCCCCATCCAACCTGACCGAGCTTGAGAGGATTTGCAAAGAAGAATGGCAGAAATTCCCCCAATCCAGTTGTGCAAAGCTTGTTGCGTCATACCCAAAAAGACTCGAGGCTGTAATTGCTGCCAAAGGTGCTTCAACTAAGTACTGAGTAAAGGGTCTGAATACTTATGTAAATGTGATATTTCAGGTTTTTCTTTTTAATAAATTTACAAACATTTCTAAAATTCTGTTTTCACTTTGTCATTATAAAGGACAGAGTGTAGAATAATGAGAAAAAAAAAGAATTTAAACAATTGTAGTATCAGACTGCAACATAACAAAATTGAAAAAAGTGAAGGGGGTCCGAATACTTTCCGTACCCACTGTATGTATGTATATATGTATATATATATATATATATATATATATATATATATATATATATATATATATATATATATATATATATAAAAATTTAATTTTTTTTTTTTTTTTTTACACTGCAGTTTGGGATCAGTAAGACAAAGTCTCTCATGCTCATCAAGCCTGCATGTATTTGAACAAAAATACAGAAAAAAACAGTAATATTGCAAAATGTTATTAAAATATAAAATAATGGTTTCTATTTTAATATACTTTAAAACATAATTTATTCCTGTGATGCAAAGCTGAATTTTAAGCATCATTACTCCAGTCTAAAGTGTCACATGATCCTTCAGAAATCATTCTAATATGCTGATTTATTATTAGAATTATCTATGTTGGCAACAGTTGCGCTGTCAAATATTTTTTTTTAGAAACTGCGGTACTTTTTTCAGGATTTTTTGATGAACAAAAAGTTAAAAAGAACAGCATTTATTGAAAATATAAATCTTTTCTAATAATATAAATCTTTGCTATCACTTCTTATTAACTTAACATATCCTTGCTGAATAAAAGTTTTAATTTCTTTCAAAAAAAGAAAGAATAAAAATTTGCCTACCCCAAGCTTTTGAACGGTAGTATATATTGTTAAAAAAATATATTTCTATTTTAAATAAATGCTCTTCTTTTTAACTTTTTACTCATCAAAGAATCCTGAAAAAAGTATCACAGGTTCCAAAAAAAAAAAATATATATATATATATATATATATATATATATATATATATATATATATATATATATATATATATATATATATATATATATATATATATATATATATTAAGCAGCACAACAGTTTCCAGCAGTGATAATAAATCAGCATTTCTGAAGGATCATGTGACACTGAAGACTGGAGTAATGATGCTGAAAATTCAGCTTTGCATGAAAGGAATACATTAGATTTTAATGTATATTAAAATAAAAAAACGTTATTTTACATCGTAATAATATTTCACAATATTATTTTTTTCTGTATTTTTGATCAAATAAACAGCCTTGATGAGCATAAGAAACTTCTTGTGTGTGTGTATATATGTGAATATATGTAAATATTAGTTTTTTCCTCAGTCATCATGTGGCTGTTGTTTTTGGCCTTTCCTTAATCCAGTTATTCCAAATTTTTGTATTATTATTTTTAAATAATTATTATATATATATATACACACATATATATATATATATATATATATATATACACACATATATATATATATATATATATATATATATATATATTTTTTTTTTTTTTTTTTTTTTTTTTTTTTTTTTACTTTTTCTTTTAAATTTTTACTTTTAAATATAATTTATTTACAAAAATAATAAAACAAAAGCCAGCATTAGCTTTAGCTAACATTTCCATAATATTTTTCACATATTAAACTATGCCAAAAAATAAAACTATAAAATACAATAAAATATATTACAATAAAAAATACAATTCTTTTGTCAACTCATTTCTGTTATGTTTGTTAACGTTGTTGCCATGATTTTTTATAATAAATCAAATGCAAATGAAAAAGTATAATACTACTATACTACACTATTTTAACACTATAATAACATATAAAACAACTTCTCTATAAAATATCAAAATTTTACGATTACATTACAAACCACACTTAAATTATTATAACCTTAAGCACAAAGCTGTTAAATAAATTTTTCAAATTAAATGTTTTTTTGTTTTTCTAAATACAGTTTAAACAAATTAAACTGCAAATCCTGTTACCATCAACACTGTAGCCTTTCTGAAGGCAGTATTTTATACAAATATATGTTAAAATGTATAAATTTAGCTTGAGGTGGCGCAATGCAATCTATTATCACTTAAATGCATTCTTTATCTGATAGAACGTCTACAATTTTACAGTAAAACCATCTTATCAAACTAGACAAGGCACCAGTTTCATAAAATTTTCCATATAGAATGTGTGCGTGTGTGTGTGTGTGTTGGGATCTTAGAATCTTAGATTAGTGCCAAAAGACAAACATTATCAGAACATTCCACCAGATTTAATTTCCCAGGACCTACACCTCACCCTGACTCAACTTCCCTATAACAATGCACGTGAAATCCTGGAACGAATTTCCTGTTTCCCCACCGCTTCAAATTCCATTTTGCAATACGTATGACCAAACAATGATTTTCAAAAATAATGCTATTTTTAAGTGTGTCTTGATAAAAGCTATTGTGACGCGGCATTTAATACAAAAACATTGCGTCGTTGGCTGTTCTCCGGAGACCCTGCCCTCACCTGCAGCCTCTCAATGATGTTCCTGTAATCTTTGGAAGTGGTGAGCGTTGAGTCTCTTCTGGACGCGTTGCGAGCTGACATCCTCCAATTGAGGATGGTTTTCTGTACCACATTGTTGGACTTCACAAACAGGTTGTTCACCTGACTGTCCAAATCCACCGGGATGGCGATCGCTCTGCTCTTGGCTAAAAAAAAAGACAATTGAAAATACGATTACAAGCACACGTAATACAGCAAATGGTGAAATCATCTCTTTACGATTTTTAGTTGAAGGACGGATGTAAAGATAAATGGAAATGGAGCTGCATGAGGTTAATTTATATAAGGTTTGAATTGTTATGGTCAAATACTTACCCACATCAGACAGAACCTTAATACAGCTCTCCACTGAGGCTTTCTGGGCAGGAACGAGCCAGTTACAGTGGTAAACTCTGAAAACCCCCTGCAGGAGCTGCACAAACACAGGCTGCCGGGTCTGGAGAACAAGCAAGCAAAAACAACGAGAGAGGACAGAGAAAAGGATGGAGAAAGATTATATTAGACACAGAGAGACAAAAGGAGGGGAAACAAATAACTAAACATCAATAATGGAGAAGCTGAGAGGAAACTTCTGTGATGGACACTTTCAAAAGATTCAAGTTTTCAAGCGAATGAAACATCTGTACATCATTTTTGGTTTCTACAACATCTTCAATAGAAGGTTCAATAGAAGTTAAATTCTATCGAGAGCATCAGACTCAAAAGTCTGTGAGTCAAGGCATTCCAGAGTTTTAAAGCTATATGTTGGTTAAAGCACTTTTTATATGTTGCCAATATAATTCCTAAATTTTTTAAGAAAAAAAAAAAAACTTTTAAGCAAGGATGTATTATATTGATCAAAAGTCACAGTAAAGACGTATGATGCTACAACAGATTTATATTTTAAATAAATGCTGACATTTTGAGCTTTTATTAATCAAAGAATCAAATAAATTAATGAAAGTTTTCACAAAAAATATTTTTTCAGCCTTCATGAAAAAAAAACAAACAAACAAAATATCTACAATAATATTAAGCAGCAACTGTTTGCAACATTAATAATAGTAAATGTTTCTTGAGCAGCAAATCAGCATATTAGAATGATTTCTGAAGGATCATGTGATACTGAAGACTGAAAATTCAGCTTTGTCATTACAGGAAAAAAAATACATTTTAAAATATATTCAAACAGATAAAATAAATGGTAAAAAAAAATTCACAATATTACAATTTTTATTGAATTTTTAATTGAATAAAATGCAGCCTTGGTGCTCATAAGAGGCTTATTTCCAAAAAGGTAAAAACAAATCTTACTGACCCCAAACATTTTAACTGTCTGACCTTAGTAAAGCTAACAGAATTACTGCACATGCCATTTTTGTTCAACTGCACAAACTAAGGGACCGGTTTCTGTGGTTTTCCACAGCAGAAGATGCAATCAATAGAGATTAGCTTACACTGAACCGGACACATCTCATTAAAGACAGTTTCTTAAAAAAAATCATACACCCAAATTTCTGGACATTTCTCTAATTTTCTTGCACATATATAGGCTAAAAGGTTAACAAATTAAGATGTATTGACACTTCTAGTGACAGAAACTAACACCACATCTTACCACCAACACAATGGGTGAGAACGCAACAACACTCACAAGAAACGTGCAAAGCTGAGAGTAAGGATGACGTTTACCACACTACAATTGCAAGACTTGTTCAAACGCTTTCTGGACAACTAATCTAGTGCGCAAAAGGGCTTAGTTGTGAAAAAAAAAAAAAAAAAAAAAAACTCTATCTAGTTTCCCACTCAAACAGGATTACTAACGAATAGTCTAACCCAAACTACATCACCACATTCCATGTGCAACCACTGTGAAGTCATTACAAAGCGGTACCTCAGTTATTTTGCCTAAAATGGAGGCCTGTCACAACAAAGAGAGATGTGAGAGATCAGAGAAGGAAGCTGTCATGAAGCAACACTTCCAGGAAAGAATGAATGGGGTTTAGGGTCGATACACGACACAGTATGAGGAGGCACTTGCTACTTTACAACTGCTTACTAAAGTAATAGAAATAAATATATAAATTAATTAAAAAATAAGATTTGACCGCATCTACACTGGTCAAAGGAAACCAGACATTTATAATGTTAAGATTTTAACATCAAATAAATGCTGTTTTTAAGCTTTTTATTCATCAAAATATCATGAAAAAAATCTAAATATCTACAAAAATATTAACCAGCAACTGTTTTCAACACTGATAATAGTAGGAATGTTTCTTGAGCACCAAATCAGCATATTAGAATGATTTCTGAAGAATCATGTGACACTGAAGACTGAAGCAAAAAATTCAGAAGTTTTGGCAGCATTTCAGAAAAATATATTACATTACAATTATAGCCTTGGTGAGCACAAGTGAATTCTTTCAAAAACATATAAATGGTAGTGTAAATATGTATATATAATATAAAAATGTAATAATAATAATAATATTATTATTTTATTTATATATATATATATATATATATATATATATATATATATATATATATATATATATATATATATATATATATATATATATATATACATATATATATATACATATATATATATACATATATATATATACATATATATATATACATATATATATATACATATATATATATACATATATATATATATATATATATATATATATTATATATATATATATATATATATATATATATATATATATATATATATACACAGTGCCCTCCAAAAGTATTGGAACAGTAAAGACAAAATTTCTCTGTTGGCTGTGGAGTCAAGACATTTACAAATATGATTAAAAGATGAATATGAGACAAAACTACAGAATGTCACATTTTATTATTGGGTGATTCCAACACACAGATGTTTTACCAGCTAAGAAGTTCAGCACTTTTAGAGTTTCATCCCCCTTTCTGATGTGAGCATAAGTATTGGAACAGTTGCCTCAAAGGTCTTTCTAAGTGCTCAGTTGTGTTCTGTTGCATTCATTCTTCAGATATTAAAAGCAGGGAATGTGTCGTATCAGTTATATCCATTACTTCTGCATTCTGAATCTTGCATTCGATGATAACACACACAAACCAGGACGAAGATGAGGGAGCTGACTTTGAAAGAAAAGCAAGCAATTTGGATGCTAAAAGAAAAGAGGAAGTTAATTATAGCTATAGCAAAAACAAAGGGCATGGAGAAATCAAGAGTTTGGAAACCACCGGTGACATCAGCAACCAACGACTACCTGATTGGCTGAGAAAACAACAGTAGTTGATGACAGACAAATCATAAAAGCTGTGAAAATGAACCCTAAAAGATGTGTCTGTAAAATCACCAACAACTTCCAGAAAGCTGGGGTGATACTCTGACAATCTACTGTCCTCAGGAGACTTTGACAGAATTACAGATGTTACACAACAAGATGTAAACCTCTGACCAGCACCAAAAATAGAAAGGCAAGATTAGAGTTTGCAAAAAAGCACAAAGGTGAGCCAGAAGAGTTTTGGAACTGTGTTTACGGACCAATGAGACAAAGATGAACCTTTATCTAAATGATGTGAAAGCAAAAATGTGGAGAAAAAAGGGAACTGCAAAAGATCCCAAGCATACAGCCTCATCTGTACAGCATGGTGGAGGTAGTGTCATGGCATGGGCATGCATGGCTGTCTCTGGAACAGGCCCTCTCAACTTTACTAATGACTTAATGTATGATGACAGTAGCAGAATGAATTTGGAAGGGTACAAAACCATCTTGCCTACCAATATTCAAGAAAATGCCACCAGATTCATTGGGAAATGCTTCATATTGCATCAGGACAATGACCCAAAACACCCTGCCAGTTCAGTCAAGGAATTTATAAGGGCAAAGAAATGGAAAGTCTTAGATTGCCCAAGTCAGTCTCTAGATTTAAATCCAATTGAACATGAATTTCACCAGCTGAAGAGGAGAGTAAAGGCAGAAACTCCCCAAAACAAGCAACAATTGGAACTGGCTGCATTAAAGGCTGGGAAAAGTATTTCAAAGGATGAGACCAAGAGTCTGGTGATGTCTATGGGTCATAGACTCACTGCTGTGATGTGCGCAAGGGATCTGCAACTAAATAATAGCTTTTAATCTTTTATATTTGCCTTATGTTCAACTGTCCCAATACTTATGATCACATCAATGAGTGGGATGAACTCTAAAAGTGCTGTTCTTTTTATTTGGTAAAACATGTGTGTTGAAACGGCTAATAATAAAATGTGACATTCTGTAGTTTTGTCTCATATTCATTTTTTAATCATATTTGCAAATGTCTTGACTCCACAGCCAACAGAGCAATTTTGTCTTTACTGTTCCAATACTTATGGAGGGCACTGTGTATAAATAAATATATTATATATATATATATATATATATATAATATAGACAGACAGACAGAGACAGATGGATGGATGGATAGATGGATAGATAGAAAGACAGACAGACAGACAGATAGAGATTATATTTTATGAATTACATACTGTAGAATTAGTAACTGTATAACTGTACCAAAATCCTAAATGATCATTTACTTTTTAAGTTTTTGCTTATTGCATTTTCTTATAAATCATATTTAACCAAAGCCCATTAAAATACAAATAAAAACATTAAAATAAAATAAGTACTATTTACTATTATGTGCATTATTGTATTATTATAATTTTAAAATAAATGATATATAATTTAAATTGCCTTTCATCACATCATAGTAGTATTATATAATGAAAAAAAAAAGACAAAATATTTGCCTTTATGCAATATTTAACTTGTTTTGATCTGTAAAAACAGACAGTAAAGGCAACTTTATAGTTATAAGCTCTTTAAAATCTAAGAAACAAAACAGAAATCATGTTGCCTAAAGCTCAGAAAATGAAAATAATAGTACGGTACAGATATAGTACCATTCATGTGATTTCTTTTATCTCCAGACAGCAAGGTCAGACAGGCTACATGGAAAGACGATCAGCAGTGAAAATACCAGGTTTTCCAAGAAAAACTATACTGTCAGCCTCCACAGCCACCAACGCTCTACAAACTTGCACACACTATGTGGAGCATCTACAGGCAAGATCAGCCCTGGTTTCTCTCATTGCGAAATGGAGATGTGGGAAGTCTGTGTGTGTTGATGTGAGAGGAGAGTTCTTGGAAAGCTCTGAGTGGTGCGTCAGTTGCCAGTGGTCAGGCTGATTCTTTAGAAACCCCTGAGTGTGATGAAACGGCCTGAACTTCTACAGATCCTACGGGTCTCACAAAAGACACCAGCAGGTTAGAGCTAGAGAAGGGGAGGGACTTTTACAGATACTTACGTACATATGACGTGCCACCTAAGCGAGGAAGAAGTGAAAAATGGTCAAGATATTATCTGGAGGGTTTATATTCCCACGTGTAAAGATAATGTACTTCCTTCAAAGAAATCAAACCGCTGTAGAAACTGAAGAAGGTGGTGAACCAAAATTGAACTGAAACTGACAGCTGAAAGCAACACATACTTAAATTGTGCAGATATATCAGGAATATTTCAGTACTAGAGTCATTACCTGTAAACTAGTGCTTTGGTCGGAGAAAGGGGAGCTGAAAAATGTCGTCACAATACTCATCACGGTTTCTGTCACATAGCTTTCTAACGTCGTGTCAGCATGTTTGCGGTCGCTTGTATTGTTGCAGACCTGGATACAAAGCAAGCATAAAGAATAGACAGAATTATTGCGGCCTTGAGTCATTTGCTTCAGTAAGCACAGTCAGAACAAATTCTGATTCACGCCTTTGCTGCCCTAAAAAAGGACTTGGATCAACTGCAGACGTTCAGACATATAAATAAAAACCCATATCATACCACAAATAATGAATCACTCCTACTCGACTTAAAAAAAAAAAAAAACCCACAGGCAATCAACAATTAGACAATGTTAGTTGCACCCTAGCAAGCAACAGATTGGTACTTTTTGGTACTTTACACCTAAACGATTCATTGGGGTTGAGAAAAATCCCCGAATCGGCTTCCATTACCCTGCATATGTCGACCAGAAAGTTCTCAAAGAGCTTCCACATGTGGTTGCTGGTGTAGATCTCCTTCATTTCGACCTCTGTGTCCACGTAGCAATGGTTCAGGAAGTTGATATACGCAATTTTGACCTAAGAAAGGACACAGTATACACACACACCTTAATATTCGCAACAAAGATATCAGTAAGCTATATTCTGGGGCTACATGAGCTAGGGAGATGACACCATTCATTTAATTCGCCCAGTGCCAATCTAGTCTCATGTAGCCAGACTATGGACTTGTCTGGTACTCACTGCAGCTTAATCTGGCCACAATTCACCCTCTTAGACTTGAACAGACCATCTGACCAATATAAAATGCCTAAGCACAGTTTGTTTTGCTTTTATGTGCGTTTAGGGGAGGGCAAACAGATGATACCACAATAACACAATGTTGCCAAAAAAAAAAAACTGAACCTGTAGGCCACTGACCTCAGGGATGCAGTCTTTGTGTGTAACCACACGGACAATGTCATCCAATGGCAGCAAGGAGTTGCACTTGATCTCGGTGTAGACGTTTTTGCCCTCCGTGCAGACGGCCAGCAGCTCCACCAGGTGGATGTGGTACATGAGGGGGCTGTTTTCATCCATCCGGTCACGCTCTGAACGCATCATCTGAACCAGAGTCTGAAAGGAGGCCCGGTCATTATAAAAGACCAGCACATCCTCTCCAGAGTTCACCAACTGCAGAAAAAAAATTGATTCATGTTAAATCACAGACACAATTACCAAAACCAAAAGCAATTTCAGCACATCAGCCACCCACCTCGGCCATTACAATATCCTGGCATTTTTTGATAAATTTGTTCTCGGCCTTGACGATGGTCTGCAGGAACTTCAGGTACTGCACGTGTCTGCCGTGGGACTCGATGCAGTGGACGAAGTGCTGCACGACACGCTCGTTCATCTCGCTGCACAGCTGGAAGTTGTTCATGAAGATGTGCTGCATGGTGATGGCCTCCAGGATCTACAGATGACAAAAAACGTCAGATATATGTAGATGAAATCACGGTTTACAAACAAACACTTTGGGGTGACTTTCTGATTGTTCTAGCACCCCAGAAAAGAGTCGATTTGAACTAGAGATTCGTTCAAATTGAGCAAAAAGTCATGTGTGTGATGCTGAAACATTTTACAAAAATTATTGTTTGTCATTCACGAAGCACAACCATTATAACAAACAAAAATCCAGAATATGATCTAACAATGATCCTATATGAATAAGAGCACTACAAATATTCTAACGGGACTCTGTCCTGCAAAAGTGATGCATAGTGGCTTGTTTGTGAAAAGATGCATGAATAATAATAATAATAATAATAATAGATTACTATAATTATTATTATAAAAATACAAAAAAATACTATTCTAAAAATTGCATTACTGTTATAATAAGAATTATTCTTCTTATTATTAATATTCTTACACCAATAAGCTTATTTTTATATCTTTGTTTATCATGAATATGCCATTTTTGCCCCTTGCTTAACAACGTATTTCCAACTTCTTTCTGTATTATCAAATACGTGCATTTTAAATATAACTCTAAAAATACAATATAACTTCAAAAATACAATTTCTATCCAAAAATAATAGGGAAAGAAGTGGGAAATAAAAGTAAACCTATTTAATTAATTAATTAAAAGATTTGGAGTGGTTTCTCCAGGTTGTGCATCAACCTTATAAAAATCATTTTCTCACACACACACACACACACACACACACAATATAAATGAATGAATGAATAAATGAATGAATAAATAAATAAGTAAATAAATATGTGTATTCAACAACCTATTACAGTATGACTAACAATACCCAAACACTGCAATTAACACATGGTTTAATTAAAATCCTACAAAAATAAGACCACAATTTGTCTCGTCATAATGTCATGATGATGAACTATGAATCATCATCACCATGATGTTTAAGGAGTTGTTTAAGATGTAGCAATATGGAAACTGAGATCATCCGTCTGTCTCACCTCACCGCCCCCCCCACCCACCACTCATCCTTCCCTGGTGTGTGTGTGTGTGGGAGTGTGAGAGAGAGAGAGAGAGAGAGAGATGGAGAGCTCACCCCAGGGTTGAGGAACAGGTTGATGTGTTTGTGGAGCAGAGCCTGGTTCTGCTGGTTGCCTGCACAGAAGTTCTGAAGAAACTCGTGAGCCAGTTTCATGATCTCTTGCATTCGGACGTCCTCACCCTGTAAAAATGTACATCACTGAGTATTAACACACTTTTTTTTTAAACTGTCTATTTTTGGAGTTGGAGAACATTTACATCTGTTCATATTTTAATGTAATGCATATTTAATGTAAGCACCCGTTCATATTTTAATAAAACAGTAAATCATTTTTAAGAAAAGTAATAACTCTGAATGATTCTTCAATGTTTTGATTCATTAAAAGAACCAACTCATAGTTGTCATTCATTCAAGAAATGGACTACACTGGATGTGCTGTGTGTTTTTGATTCACTAGGAAGAATTGGATCATATGAGCCATTTATTCAAGAATCAGACTACACTGGTTGTTATATGTAAGACTACACTGGCAGAATTTTTGTGTTTAATTTATTAAGAAATAGATCACAACAATTATATATATATTCAAGAAAAAGACTTCGGTCATGTTGCATGATTATAGGATTCACAAAAAAGAACTAGCTAATAGGAGTCTTTTACTCAAGAACCGGACTACACTGGACAAGCTCAATCATTTTTTTTATTATGTATTTAAATAAATTGGTCACATTGCATGTTTTGATTCACTAAATTATAAAGAGTCATTCATTCAAGAAGCATACAGGTTTCATTCAAGATTATTCAAGAAGATTAACTAAAATGAACTGGTTCGTAGGAATGATTCATTCAGGAATCACACTACACTGGGCATGTTTCATGTTTTTGATTCACTAAAATGAACCGGATCATAAGAGTCTTTAAGTCAGGAATCTGACTACTCTGAATGCAGTAGCAGTGTTGTGGAGTTGCTGAATAGCAGGCGTTTTAGTACAGTTTTCCATCTGCTGAAGAATGAACGTTCGAGAAGCAATTAACAGAACCAAATGTCATAAAAATCATTCTGCCAGTACCACACTTATTGAACTCGAGTACACTACACTAGAGGTCTTCATGGGTCCACTTGGATCCGAAAACCCAAGGTCTGTCCCCCGAGACCCAAGCAGTTTCGGGTACAAAACTTTGCCATTGCCTTGGACATGGGTCAGGTTCGGTATTAGTGACCTTGGGTCTTGGGTAATTTAAAATAAATGTGTTTTTTCCAAATGGACCTGATAAGACCGGAACAAACGTCTGCAACCTCATAAACAGAAATCCATCTAATAGATATGAGGTTCGAGTCGAGAAGACCTCTACACTACTGCACACTCATGTACTGCACCTTTTCATAAGGGATCTGCAGCAGCTCAAGCACCACTGAATGAGCTCCCATGTTTCTCAACAGCCTCTGCTGCTGTTTCTTACTCTTCTTCCCTGATGGTCCTTCCTGTACACAAAGTTTGCTGAGACGTAGGAGGATCTAGAGATAGAAAGACAGACAGACGATCAGCTGAAGAGGAATCAATGAAGTGAGTGAACACTGCTTATCAAAGTAGCTCAGTCTGCAATAGCTTTTACATGTGCTGCTCATGCTATTTCTCCTCCAGATGTACACTTCAGGGCTGTTTAATGATATCTTCTTTAGTTAAAGTGGCTACATAATTAGCTTTTTTATAGTGCTTAGATGCATTAACTACTTTAGATATAAGACCCTACCTTATAATGCTGTATGTTCATGTGTGAACTGTGTGAATGACTCTTTACCTCCTTCACATCTCTGTAATTGTCACTGCCATTTCCATCTGTCTTTTTTTTGCCCGAACCAGAGTCCCTCTACATAAAGAGCAGACAAAGGCTAAATAAAGCAACTGTTAATGTTGTATTTCATTCAAATAATAATGGCTATTATGTACAAAAGACTGCCCCAGAAAAAAAGGTAATTGTGAAATAATAAGTGAGCTATAAGGTTTCAATTTCAAGAAAAAAGGTAGAAATTGCACGATGAATTGTACCCTTCATTCTTTTTTGCTCTGATATATAAATGTGGTGCCAACAAAGCTTTTTGTTAAAAATTCAGCTAAATTGTACAACCAACACAAAAACGTAAGTAAAAAAAGGCAATAATGATGCAATGTAAGCATCATAAAGAATGTTAGTACATACAGTTGTGTTCAAAATAATAGCAGTGTGTTTAAAAAAACGAGTAAAGCTCAAAATCCTTATAATAACTTTTACTTCAATACACACAAATGCATTGGGAACATTGCACATTCTATTCTAAATCAAAACATGAAGAAAAATTTAGCAAATTTGTTATTACTTTACAGAAAGTGAAGAAAAAGGAATATTAGGCTGTTCAAAAAAATAGCAATGTCTGCATTTTTCTTTACAAAGTCAAACATTTACTGTATAAACTGAAAACTGCTTGAAGATTTAGCTTTCTTGTGAATGACTGAACTAACATTTAGTTGTATAGCCACTGCTTCACATCTGTGTTGCATGGAGTCTGGCACCTGTGAACAGGTATTCCAGCCTAGGACGATACCACAATTTCTCTGCATTTCTTGGTTTTGCCTCAGAAACAGCATTTTTGATGTCACCCCACAAGTTTTCTATTGGATTAAGGTCTGGAGATTGGGCTGGCCACTCCATAACGTTAATCTTATTGGTCTTGAACCAAGATGCTGCTCGCTTACTGGTGTGTTTGGGGTCGTTGTCTTGTTGAAACACCCATTTCAAGGGCATTTCCTCTTCAGCAAGGCAACATAACCTCTTTAAGTATTTTAATGTACTCAAACTGATCCATGATCCCTGGAATGCAATAAATAGGCCCAACACGTAGAATGAGGAACATGCCCATATCATGACGCTTGCGCCACCATGCTTCACTGACTTCACAGTGCACTGTGGCTTGAATTCAGTGTTTGAGGGTCATCTGACAAACTGTCTGCGGCCCCTAGACCCAAAAAGAACAATCTTGCTTCATCAGTTCACAAAATATTGCACCATTTCTCTTTAGGCCAGTCAATGTGTTCTTTGGCAAATTGTAACCGCTTCATTTTTTCAACAATAGGACTTTGCGGGGGCTTCTTGCCGATAGCTTGGCTTCACATAGGCGTCTTCTAATTGTTACAGTACTCACAGGTAACTTCAGACTTTCTTTAATCACCCTGGAGCTGATCATTGGCTGAGTCTTTGCCATTTTGGCTATTCTTCGATCCATTCGTATGGTAGTTTTCTATTTTCTTCCACATCTTTCTGGTTTTGGTTGCCGTTTTAAAGCATTTGATATCATTTTAGCTGAGCAGCCTATCATTTTCTGCACTTCTTTATATGTTTTGCCTTCTCTAATCTAAAAGTACGCTATTTTTTTTTAACAATGTCTGGAACGACCCATTTTACTTAGATTTTCAGAGAGAAATGCACAGTACAACATTTGCCCAGCATTCGAAACTCTAGTAATTTTTAAGCTGCAGCTAAAAGTGCTACCGCCAGACCCGGAGATCGACTGAATGGATTTGAAAACGGTAAAACTCAACTGTTTAACTCTTGGGGAGTTGGAAAATGAGCCTATTTTTAAAAATAGTGGAGTGTTCCTTTAAATTATAAATGCTGCCACCTTCTTTTTGTGGTCAGACTCTGCTGGCAGTCCGTCTCCTGCATCCATGCCTTCATCACCCTGTCGCTTGTACACCCAGAGCTCAGATTTTTCCACATTAGATCGCAGCTGGTCAAGGTCTGATTTGATCTGCTTGTAGTTGTCAACATCCTGACTGGTCACTAGAAGCTGAACCTATAGGGAAAAAAGAGGAGGGATGCATGAAGAATTAAAATACAAACAAATTTATGCTTTGAAACATCAACAGCAAGAAATGGACTAAAAATGACAACACCATTCATTAAAATGATTTAAAATAGCAATGTCATCGTGTTACATACCTGTTTGAAAGCCATGAGCACTTCTTGTCTCTGGCTGAAGTGTCTGAAGAGCAAATGTAGCGCTCCAGACACAAGCGGTGGATAGTCGTGCATAGTGAGATGCAACAGAACTCTCAAAAATGTTCTTCCACCATGGTCATCAAGATCCAGAGGTGTGTTCTCCTCACTGAGTTCAGAAAAAACTAGAGTTACACACTTACGTTCTCTTACAAAGCACCATCTTATTCAAGAAATGAATCGTTACCTTCCACCAAAAATTCCTTCTGCTTGTTCTTCAATGTTCTCAAAGTCCAGAGCTGTGAAACACAGAAAAACTCACATAATCTGTAGAGTAACTTGTGGGTGATAGTGATCGGGACATACTGCATACCTGGGATACAGTTGGGCCCGTCTGCATTCGCAGCTGGCACTGCATCCGTTTGCGTGTTGCTCTCGTCAAACTCACGTTTGAAGATGCAGAGCAAGCAGGAGATCCTGTAGTCCAGTCGTACATTCAGTATAAACTGAACAACAAAAAACACAAGGTTCAGTTTTGTACCAGATTTGAACTCTATTTTTACCTGCATTCAACATTTTGAAGCTAACTGACTGTTTGGTTGAAATTACGGTTCCTCAGATAGGACATATAAAATTCAATACAGTTAAATTAATTTAAAGTATATTTAAAAAAATATATTTTTCCTTTCTATGTTTTCTTATTAAATTATGGGTTTTTAATCACCTGTAGGATTTCTATGATCTTCAGTTTGGTGTCCATCACCAGAATGTCTTCCTTCTCTGGTTCTGTCTGGGTCTTCACCACATCACCATCAGGGGGTGTTGTGGGGGTTGTGGGTAAGAATCCGCCTCCTCTTAGGACCACCTGGGTCATCAGCTCCCCAACGCCATGGATGGATCTCATTACATTGCTACCTGTGAGGAACATAACCAGCAAATTGTTAAACTTGCTTGTGCAAGTTTTAGTGACTATTTGAATATCATTCACAGGACCAACAAGGCTGTTGAGGTTGACTAAAACTGTTATAATATAAGAAAAAGATTCTTTACTTTTGGACTCATCTCCTTTTTCCATTTTGTTGACGGGATAGATGGTGCTGACATGAACGCAGTCCAAAATGGCCAACAAGATCTTAGTCAAACGCAACAAGTCACTGAAGTTGTAAAAGCCAAAGTAAATAAGGTTTCTTGCTAAGTTCACAACCTTAAAAACACAAAAAGCAACACAAGAGTTAGTCACATCCAGTAACAACCCACGCTCCTCACTCTTGCACAAGCTGAATGGGTGACTTACCTCAAAAGTCAGTTTGTTTTTCTCTTTATCAGAGAAAGGAACATTCTGACAGACCACATCTCTGAGGTAGTTCTCCACAAAGTCCATAGTGAGCGCAAAGCGCTCCTTTATCTCATCTCTACTGGTTCCGTCATTATCATAGCTAAAACCAAAATACAACATTGAATGCACTTGGTTGAGACAACTACAGAAAACTAATAATGGAATGCTGTTTAAAAAACACTTCAACATACTCATCGATGGCGATTTTGGACGGGATCTCGGACCACAGCCTGGCGTATTTCACAGGCATGACCTGTTCCTGCGGGTCACGGTCTACATGCATGTGAAGCATCAGCCGGCAGAACGAGGCACGGAGGTCGTAGGGTAGGTCTTCATCCGACATGCAGTGCAGGATCAGGTCTACATCCAGCTGGCCTGATATCTTCTCTATGGCCAAGTACTGGCGGTCCAAACACATCCGGGCAAACAGGTTCAGCTGGTATCTGAGAAAGACAATGAACCAGGAAAGGATGTTACTGAGAGAACTGATGTTTTGATTCAGTTTTTTTTAACATTTTGAACTTGAAAGCATTTTTGGGTTTTCCCCTGATAAACTTTGACCCTTGGTTTATTTCCTGTTGGCTGACCTGTAGTAGCTAATGACCTCCTGGTCCTCTTTCTGGCCTTCTTTAGCATCCTGTGCCAGCTCTCTGATGCTCTTACTTTTAATCTCCTTACCGCTGTCCTTCCAAAACAACCACACCTCCTCCTCATCCTCCTCTGACTCCACTGGACCCTCCCCAGACTCCACCTCAAACCGAGACAACACCAGCCTGGGTCAAGAGACAAACATATAGAATTTAAATGGAACTGGCTACAAACAGCTCATTATTCAAATCTAGAATGGCAAAGATTTTGTACATCTACAATGTGTTAGTGTTGAGTTTCATGTTTTTCTTCTTTGAAAAAAATGTAACACGTGAAGCCTATCTTAGCCTTAGAGAAAGAGACAGATAATGCCCATCACTGCCTTTAAATTACTTAAAGTAGTTCACTCGCATTCAGAGCATTCCTTAGTACTTCTCAAATGTGTCACTTCACAACAAATAAATTCATTAATTAAACATTTATTAAAGTGCCCCTATTATGGATTTTTGAAAATTACCTTTCATGCAGCGTGTAACACAGCTCTTAAGTGAACGAAAACATCCTGCAAAGTTTTAAATCTGAAAGTGCACCGTGTATAAAGTTATCTGAATCATTGAAACGAGTCATTTTTAAAACATGAAATATTAGCATATTGCCCGAGCACTTGTTGCGCGCACAGAACTGGGAAAACTTGATTTTCGCGTTGGTCTGAATGAAAATGCAAAATCATTCTTTGCCACTAGGTGCTTTTTGGAGCGTTAAAAATAGTTGTTAGCCCGGTAACGGCTGTACACAAAGCACCACTGCGCTCACAAACACTTCTTTAAATAAAATCAGACCAATCACCACAGATTAGCGTCACGCAACGGAGGGGTTTGAAAAAATAAATCATTGAACTAATTGTTTGGGAGTCATTGAACAAATAATGTAAAAATAAATGCATAGTATAAGAAAATGAAAGTGTTTTTTTATCTTGCATGCATGTCAACCTGTTGTTGGGGACTCCCAAAACCAAAATATGAACCTTTCATAACCCATAATAGGGGCACTTTAATATTAATTAATAGGGTTCAAATGTTTAGGGTCAGTAATTTTTTTTTTTTTTTAAGCAATTAATACTTTTATTTAGCAGGATGCATTATATTGATCAAAAGTGGCAGTAAAGACTTTTATAATGTTAAAAAGGATTTTGTTTTAAATGCTGTTTTAAATGCTGTTTTTTTTTTACTTTCTACAAAAATATTAACAGCACAACTGTTTTCAACACAGATAATAATAAGAAATGTTTATTGAGATAAAAATCAGCATATTAGAACGATTTCTGTAGGATCATGTGACACTGAAGACTGGAGTTGCTGAAAATTCAATTTTTGGTCAAATTAAATGGAGCGCTGGTGAGATTAAGAGATTTAAAGCATTAAAAAAATACCAATCTCAAAATTTTGAAAACTAAAATTATATGAGATAAAAACACTAATGAAATAATTAAAAACTAATCTTAGCATCTAATAATTCACTACATAATCACTACATGGTTTTCAAAAATGTCTCACTTGGTCTCTATAAGGATGTCAGCATTGGCAGGATTCAGCACCGCGTTACAGATCAGCTCCTGAGTCACTGGGATGGACTTGTTCATTGACACACACAGATCAGACAGGTAGTCCAGAAACCTAAACATAAAGAGCACATGGAAACATGTCAGACTTCTATCTATCTTTCTGGGCACTTTATATAAGCAAACAAGTTTAAGCATTGCTTTCAAACTTTTGGACAGAAAAGCCCTTTTGTCTTTGCAGTACACTCTCTCCCACCTTGGTTCACGGTTTTTCCTCACAAGGCTGACAAACGTGTCAATTTCTGCCGCCGTGATGTGCTTCTCCAAGAGTTTGCGGTTGTTGTGGAGGAGAGCTGTTATTGTATCTTCGGCCAACACATCGTAGCCGATCTGTTTCTGCATGAAGCGAAACTGCTTGGCGATGTATTCCTGGACAGAGGGCACAGAGAGACAAAGTGAATACTTCTGCTCGTTAATACACCACACCTGTCACCCATTCTCTTTTTAAGTCTGTTTTGCTTTAAAAACGCATTTAATGAAGATAAAGGATGAACCCATTAACTGAACATTAATTGAAATAAAAAAAAATAAAAAACCTCAGCTAAAAGCAACAATTTTCATTTTTGTTTAGTTTGAATTGAAGCACTAAAATAACTACAACCTAATAAATACTATATATATATATATATATATATATATATATATATATATATATATATATATATATATATATATATATATATATTTTATTTATATTTATATATATATATATATATATATATATATATATATATATATATATATATATATATATATATATATATATATATATAAAAAGTCCAAACAAAAATAAAAAACAGACAAAAACACAAAATCACTGAAAATAAAATGCAAAAATAAAACCTAAAATCTAACTCAAAATATTAACAAAAAAAAAAAGTAATATCATTGATACAGAAATAACACTGCTATAAACTAATGAAAATATTTAAATCCCAGTTTATTTATATCCAATCCCTTTTTTATTGTAAGTAAATAAATAAACAAACAAATAAATATATAAATAAAACAGAGTAAATGATTCCATAAAACAAGCACTTTATGGCTATATTTTCAGCTAATGTCCTCTGAAGATGTCTGCAACAACATTTCTATGAATGACTGAGTTTACGAATAGTATGACATTTGAGCACTTTGATTCTAATTTAATTTCACCATATAAAGAATGCAAATAACTTTTGTTACACATCCCATATGGTTTGATTCATACAGTAAATTAATTATCCATAAAGAATGTCTATCTGCATTAAATGAGAAGTTTTTGCTCTGGTAAGGACTTTGTGTGTGTGTGTGTGTGTGTGTGTGTGTGTGTGTGTGTGTGTGTGTGTGTGTGTGTGTGTAAACATGGCCACTTTCTTTGTCAAACACAGAAAAAATTAATAAACCAAGTTAAATACAATTAAATGCATTAAATATATTTAATTAATTACATTGATTAATATGTCAACATCTACAAATACATGATACTGAATTTTGAAACCTTTGAAAGTTCAAATTTTGAGGTTAGATGGCATTATATATAGTTTTTTAGAATGGCTGAAGACTTTAAAAAGTATTCATTAGACGTGTAATGTTGGAAACCACAGGAAATCACACTCATGCTTGCAGACACAGATAACATCTTAAAGTTTACGAATATATCAGAGACATATAACAGAGATCAAAACGAAGGCAAGCTGAATTGAATCATATCAGCATGGCTTTAGAGAACAAACAAATCAACAGGGGAAGCACTGGGATTTTGGGTCCTGCATTCACAATATGTTTTGAAATGTTTGTTAAATATATAAATCATTGTATGAGGTCTCCTGGAGACCCACCTGGTTCTTCCTGTAGTCCTGCTGTGAATGTCGCAGCACACGGTAGCACAGTCTGCAGATGTGCCTGAAGGGTGCGTGTCTCTGGTCACTCAGCTCCTCCAGACGCAACATGGGACCATCACCACTGTCTGTGAATGGGGCCTGAAGCAGCTTAAAGATCTATTTGATGGAGGAAGAATGGAGACTGGAATGAATAATACATATGATGTATCTACACTCCTAAAAATAAAGGCTCCTTAATTGCATTGATGAAGAAAGTTCAGAAGTTTTCCACTGCACAAAAGGTTCTCTATAGTAAAAAAAATAAAAAAATAAAACAAAATAAATTTCTTCAGATTATTTTCATATTTATTACAATAAGAATTTTAAGAACTGTTCACTAAAAGGTTCTTTAGAGATCCAAAAATTGTTGTTCTATGGCATCGTTGCGAAAAAATCCTTCTGGAATTATAATTTTTAAAGGGGTCATATGACGTTGCTAAAAAGAACATTATTTAGTGTATTTGGTGTAATGCAATGTGTTTATGCGGTTTAAGGTTAAAAACACATTATTTTCCACATACTGTACATTATTGTTGCTCCTCTATGCTCCGCCTTTCTGAAACGCGTTATTTTTACAAAGCTCATCGTTCTGAGTGAGGCGTGCTCTGATTGGCCAGCTATCCAGTGCGTTGTGATTGGCCGAATATCTCAAGCGTGAGACGGAAATGTTACACCCCTTAGCGTATTGTGATGCCGTGTCCCGGCGCGATGACACAAAAACAATAAAATCCATTACAAACGAGGCATTTGTTGCATCCAGTGGGGACATAATTACTGATTATAATGACTTATACTGTTTTTTTACGTGTCGCGTTGCATCGCGCTGCGTAAACATTACCATGTCTGCATTTGTGATCGGAGAAACGACAAACAACAAGCGTTACTCTACACTGCTCAAAACTCGCGTTTGAATAGTCAGTGGCAAATTCTTTAAATATGAAAACATACTTACAGGCTGAGAGTCAGAAGAGCCAGACTGTCCTTGCAAAGTTGGATTTGCTCCACTTTATAGAAACAGCACAGCTGGCATTGTAGGCTACTCTCCCTGGTTCAGGAAATAGTCCTCTGTAAAATGCGCTGCACACACACTAATATTTGGGTTGAACTGTTCTGGAACAGTGTTGTAAACACAACTAGTTGTGTCATCTTTTGGAAGCCCAAACAAAGTACTTTCGCTTTCACAACGAAACACAGCGTCTCCAGGACATGGCGCTGGCAGCAGCAACAATACTTCAGCGAAAATAAAAATCACGCCCTCTTTCTTTGCGTATACATTTGGGCAGTGTTTTCTTCCCACACCATGGCGTAGACACATGGGGGCGTGTTTGAATGAGCCGCTTTATGGGGGGCGTGGTCGAGTCTTAACTTTTATAAAGAATATCTCTTTGGTTTTGAGACTTTAGTCTTTGCAACTTTAGGGATCTTATCTATGCACGAACAGCTTGTAACACTCCAACGAGAAAGGAAAACTTGAAATTGCATCATATGACCCCTTTAAAACTGTATACCATTCAAATATGGTCTCTGGAACCAACCATCCTGACCAAAAAGTTAATAGGTTTAAGTTTGCAATTACATAATGAAAGAATTTTTATGTTTCTGATGTTTATATCAAGATGATTGCAGATGGAAAAAAATATTAAATTACTCTTTTACTCATTTAATCTTTTAAATGTTATTCTAAACCAGGGATGTGTAAGACTAGTCGAAATTGAAAATACTTGTTGACTAGTGGAAATTTAGTCATTTTAATGTTACGTTGTAAAAATAATACATTATTTTGAAAAATGGATATCTGGAGCCAAAAACAAAATAATTTCTCCTCAAATGTTGTATGCATGCATTTTCTTTGTGCCTCTTACTTAAAGGTTTAAAGCAGGAAACATTATGAATGAAAGGGAACTGACTTTCTTTGACATTTTTTCATGTTATCTCAAAAAAATTGTGTTTATTAGTGCAGCATTTACAAGGGTAACCATGGTGTTTGTTGTATTTCTGCTTGTCCAAAAGTGCTACCTGCTGTCAGAGAGTGAATTTGCATTTTCATTCAGCCCATCTGCTGCTTTTGTTGCCGTCAATGTGTAAATTTTAACCTTTTGATGGAAAATAAGAACAATATGGATAATAAGGCATCTATAATTATTTGACTGTTTGATTCATTATTTCAAATGGATTGCATATGCACACAATGTTTTCTGAAGCTTTTAGACTAGTCATAGCGCACATCCCTATTCTACACCCGAAATTTTCATTTTAAAGGGAAGGGCATGCCTTTTAAGCACTACAAGTGGTGAAGTGTGAGGTATTGAAGAACATCCTACTTGTTTTAAGATATTCTGCTCTCTCATTAGTTTCTGCCGTTCACGGTTTGGTTTATTGACCATTATCTCCAAAACATCCTGGCCACTGTTGGGAATGTCCACCACGAAAAACACAAGGTCCTCGAGAAGCTTAGTGACAAACCTACAGAACGCAAAGAGAAAAGAAGGTAAAGTCAGTTTAAACTCATAACAGTCCCTAATCAAGGGCAAAATACTTAATTTTCCACTAGAAGTGGTGGACAAATGTTGCACATTCATCACAGCAATGCTTTTGAATTTCCAGTTTAGACCTCTGGGAATAGTTCCCACATACAGTTTGTACACTGTAATCAACTGATACAACATGAAGTGTTAAATGAGGTTACAGCAAAGCAATTTATTTAGTCAGGGGTCGCTAAAGGACTCAAGCACATTCCTATTCCAGATACTCTCAGGGGTCGTACCTTCTTTCATTCTGGGTGATCGTGCCCTTCTCTAGCTTGCCAGCGATGGATGCCAACACTTTACTGGCATCGTTGGCAAAGTCTAGGTCCCTCACCTCCGCAGGAGGGACTGGCACAATGGCGAAGGCCTCTTTATCTTCTTTGATAGGTGATGTGCCAATCTGAAGGAGAAAACAAACTGCAATTTAGTGCAACAGTAATATGAAGATAACATGATAACAGGAACAATATTATATTGAAGATGGCGTCTATTATAATACATTCTATTCTATAACTTCTATATTTTACATACACTTCATACAAAATATTTCAATATGGCATATTATGTTTACTTAAAATTACATTGTAAAGATTATTTTTTATATATATTTTTTACATTCTATAACTTGTTATTTTACACAGACTTTATTTACATATTTTATTTATAAATATATATATTTATATATACTTCATACTTTATATATTCATATTTATCAATTCTTCATAAAAAAAGATCACCATGGCATATTAATTATATTTATTTAAAATTTGATTTTAATATATATAAAATATGATTATATATGTATGTGTATATGTATGTGTATATGTATGTATATATATATATATATATATATATATACACATATACACACGTGTGTGTGTGTGTGTGTATATATATGTATGTGTGTGTGTGTGTGTGTATATATATATATATATATATATATATATATATATATATATATATATATATATATATATATATATATATATATATATATATATATACACACACATACACATACACATACATACACACACATACACACACACATATATATTAGTGCTGTCAAACGATCGCATCCAAAATAAAAGTTTTTGTTACATAATATATGTGTGTGTACTGTGTATATTTATTATGTATATAAAGACACAAAGATACAACATATATTTTCAAAATATTTACATGTATTTACATGTATATATTTATATTCATACATATATATATATATATATATATATATATATATAAAAAAAAAGTAATATAGATTTTTCTAAAATATATACATGCATGTGTGTGTATTTATATATGCATAATAAATATACACAGTATACACACAGATATTATATAAACAAAAACTTTTATTTTGGATGCGATTAATTGCGATTAATCGTTTGACAGCACTAATATATATATATATATATATATATATATATATATATATATATATATATATATATATATATAAAACATTTAAAATATTTCACATTCATGAATGTTAATTATATTTAAAACAATACTTATATATTTATTAAAATAATAAATTATTAATATAATATAATAATTTAAATAATTAAATATATAACAATTATAAAATAATAATAATAATAATAATAATAATAATAATAATTATTATTATTTTTATTATTATTTCAACAGCTGCTAAAAATTTCAGACAATAAAGGAGATGAAATAACAAACTGATAAACCATTTGATAGTGTTTTTTGCGAATTACTTAACACTCACCCGTAACATAACTGGCTTCTCCTCCTCTTTGTCTATGGGGTTGTTGGTGCTGTGGACCCAAGTATTGGTGCACAAGTGCCTCAGCCTCACATACGAGTTCCTGAGGAGGAAACAAAAAGACTCAATAGCACTAACACTCATGTCAAAGATATCAAAATGTATGATCCGCGTAATAAATAAAAAAATCAATTGTGACCTTGTGCTTAGCACAAATTACTGACACACAGGCACTAATGAGCATCTCATAATAATAACTACTACTATTAATATTATTAACTTAAAATGGAGTGAAATGTTTATAAATGTTTTTTTTTTCTTTGTGTGCATGTATTTATGTCTTTATTCAATGGTTTGTTCATTATTTATTTTAAATATAATTATATTAAATATTTATACTTGAATAAAGGTAACTGGAAAGGTAATTGATAACCTCCCTTAACCCTTAATCTTAAGACCATCAAGAGTTTACAGGAGGTCACAGCACATTCCTGCTGTGGCAAGGGTCGTCTAGGGTCACATTTAGGGGGCAAATGAGTTAATTTCACCGTTTAGCAGTCCTTCAAATGCTCATTAGGGGGTAAAACACTCTTGTACTAAGACGTCATGTGAGCACCTTTAAAAGTCACTAGGTTCAGGGCATATATGGTGGGGTGGGAATCCTTCAGGTCATTGTGACCTCTGTAAACTCGTGGTGTTGAATGCAACATTTAAGAGGATATGACTGTCTAATGCCGAACAGTGGCTCTATTGAGGATGTCAAAGAAACATCTGTGCCACAAACTCACTAACCACTCACCGCAACTCTAATGTATGGAACATAATGTTTATTAAGTCAGATCTAATTGAGATCTTTTGTGATAGTTTGCGATAATAAGTTTAAGTAATTAGCTTTAAGGCTCATGCATTTGCAGACTTAAACTGTTGTGGTCGTATTGCGCAATCCAAACATGAACTTTCCCTGAGTTCATGCCGCTGACTCTAACAGTGCCTGTGGGAAGCTATAGCAGTTACACACACAAACACACACACAGACCTTCTGGCTATCAAAGCCACTATTGTTCCTAGTGCGTGTAAGTGTGTGTGGTGCGTAAACACACCCCTACAAGGAAGTTCAATACCTGTCAGGCCTGATAGTTAATTCATGCTTGTTTTAC
>CM077254.1:18177527-18270027 GCA_039654775.1 Spinibarbus caldwelli
GTGTGGTGACCAAGAACCTGATGGTCACTCTAGTTGAGCTCCACGATCATATGTGGAGACAGGAGAAATCTACAGAAGGACAAACATCACTGCAACACTCCACCGATCTGTGCTTTATGCCGGTGTGGACTCAATCCTCTCTCCAGTGAAGACACATGAAAATACACTTGGAATTTGCAATAAAGCACCTAAAGGACCCTCAGACTCTGAGAAACAAGATTCTCTGGTCTGATGAACCTCAATTCCAAGCATCATGTTTGAAGGAAACCAGCTCTGCTCATCACCTGCAGAGTATCATCCCAAAAGTAAAGTGTGCTGGTAGCAGCCTCATGCTGTTGGGCTGTTTTTCAGCGGCAGAGACTGAGGGACTCGTCAGAGTAGAAGACAAGCTCAATGCACCAAAATATTGAGATAGCCTTAATAAAAACCCAGTCCAGAGCATTCAGAACCTCAGACTGGGCAGAAGGTTCACCTTCCAACAGAACAATGACCCTAAGCACAGTAAGAGTCAATTATAGACAACTCTGTGAATGTCCTTGAGTGGCCCAGCCACAGCCTGGGATTAAAGCCAATCAAATATTTCTGGAGAAACCTGAAAATGTTTGTCTGCCCCCATCCAACCTGACAGAGCTTGAGAGGTGAAGAGGTGAGGAGAAGAATAGCAGATAACTGCCAAATGCTGATGAGCAAAGTTTGTTGCATCAAACAAAAAAAGATGTGAGACTATAAAGGTGCTTCAGCTAAATATTTAGTTAAGGTTATGAATACTTATGCAATGTACTTATTTCAGTTTTTTTTTTTTTTTATAAATTTCCGAAGTTGTGACAATTCTGTTTTTGCTTTGTCAATATAGTGTATGAAGTGTAGACTGATGTGGGAAATAAAGTAAAGTAATTTAAAGCAGTTTAAAATAAGGCAGCAACATAAACCGTGAAAAAAATGAAGGGGTATTTATACTTTCGCAAGGCACTGTATATATTATACAAGGCAACAGATTTACTTTTGGAGCTGAATACAAATCAAATGTTTTTGTGTATATAAAAATTATACTCTAATATAAAATATTTATATATAAATATATTTTTGTGCATATAAAAAGGTCACTTTTTTCACAATTTACAATGAAAAAAAAAAAAACTAATAAAGTCAAGTATATCCCAAAATCCTCTTTGTGATGTCACATTTGATGAGCATTTATATATTTTTATATATTATATAATAAATTGCAGTAGATGTAATTTTAACATACAGTAGTATAATAACATTATAATAGAAAATACGATAACAAACAAACACACTGCTATATTAGTATTTTAAATGTCATGCAAAATTGGTTTTGACCAACTTGAATTCATCTTGTGGCCTTCAGACTTGTATAGTATCACTATAACAATTAACGACATATACAGTTTTGAACTGTAACATTTAAACCTGTACTGGTTTTAAAGATGTTATACCTTGAGTTACTTTATAAATCCAATTATGGTCCAGTGTGTACCTGGGGACGAGTGAGTCTCCTCCTCTGAGGGTGGTGGGATCCAGCTCAAATATAGAGGAGATGTCATTGCCATCAGGGACGGACACGAGGGTGTACATGACCTTCTCGTTGGGCGTTCGCAGACGTGCTCGCAGAGCTTCATGCTCCGAGTCCAGCTAGAGGAGAGAGGAGACCACGTAACCATGGAGACACAACACCTCGATCAGTTTACTGATTATGGGACTAAGATAAAACCAGTCTTTGCGGAGTAAACAATCTTTGATTCGTGACATGTTTACAACTTGCATGTGACATGAAATTCTACAAAGTGTTCGAGAACATGACAAAGAAGCATCTCTCGATCAGTCTCATGGTGCGGTATATGTGGGTTCAAGCAAAACAGGTTTAGCAGTTTTTTAGTCAACAATAAAGTTAACTGCTTCTTGGTTCATTTCAGAGACACTCAGGGGGAAATTTTCACTTAGATTTTTATAAACCTAAGGGTCTGTAATCAAAAAATAATAATGATTAAATTGAGATTTGTGTGCAAAGCTTAGTACATGCACACTAGCAACAGGAGGAACTGCTGCTTTAAACAAATGACAGTGTTATACTGCCACCTACAGGCGATGAGCTGCACTGCTCAAACTGCTTTACTCACTGCTATAGTGCCATCTTGTGGTTGAATTTTTTTTTTTAAGTTAAATAGTGCATTTACTTTGTGAGTGAAATGAAACTATGAATTATTCTTAAAATATTCTGGGGTTCTATTCAAGTTAGATTCAACAGCATTGATGGCATAAAATCATTTACCAAAAAAAATTAATTTGACATTTTAAAAATCTGCAGTGCATTTGAAGGGTTTAAATACAGAAATGTGAAGGTTGTATTTTTGTTAAAACACTTGCATTATTTGTTCCTTAAAATGTGTATTATTTGAGCTGCAAGGCTATCAAAATTTTCTTAATTTTCTTAGTTACAAGGTTTACTTACATGATTGTAACAGTTTTAATATTTCATATTATTTTGCACAGACAAGGTTGGTAGGGATTTGACATTTACATTTCTTGTCTCGTAGCCACACTTTCGAAACAACATGTATTTTAACATTTTATTCAATGTGTTTCCCCCATTACTTTCATTATAAACAGCTAAAACTAAAGTTGAAATGAAATATAAATATAATATAAAATAATAATAATAAAAAAATAAATAAAAAGGAGGCATTGGCAAGTAACTGAAATAAAGTAGTAGTAATAACTTAAAACTAAAACTGAAAAAAAAAAAATGACAACTATTTAGAAATATTAAAAAGGACAGAAAAACGCATTTTAAAAATGACTAAAACTAAAAATAAATTAAAAACATAATGAAATCAAAAATAAAATCCCATTCGAAACATTAATTAATACTAAAATAGTATAAAGATAATATTAAAATAACTGAATTTTGCCCACAAATGCTGTTGATGTATCATAACGTGCACAGAATCACATTTTAAAACTATAACGAGCAATAACATCAAACAAAGCTGCAAAAATCACAAACACCTCATAACAACACATTCTGTATAGAATGCGTAGAGCTATGCAACGAGAATTATGGGGAACAGTTCTAAAGGGGCGTGCTTTGATTCTGAACTTTGACCATGAATATGAAGCTATATAAGCTTTGTATGAGAGCAGGTCTGACAGTACCTGGAAGTTAAAGGGTGAAAAATCTGCCACCTGAAACCAGAAACAAAAAAATCAGCCAGCACACATACTGTATATCTACACAGTACAGTACACAAGAATGACAGCTACTTAACAGAAATAAAATTACTCACAGATGAACGTGATTCCTGAGACTCTTCCTCATAGTCAGGATTAACCTGTGAACAAATAAATCACAAAAAATGTCCTCAAAATGCTAAAAGAAATCAGATCATTCTATTTGACAGTTAACTGATCAGGAAATTGATTGATTGATTTACTAGGCACAACCTAATAAACCCAAAATAAAGAAAGACAGGGTCCTGATCTTTGAACATGTTTTACTTGGTTAGAAAGATATATTTCAAGATTTGACAAACTCATTTCCCCTTATTTAAAGCATATGCACATGATTTCAAATGTAACCCCTTTTACTTTAATATACATTCCTTATCCCACTGTAAAGAACTGACGCACCGAATTATAAAGACAAAATTATTATTATCATTAACTAAGCAAGTTAAAAGTTTTTTGTCAATTGAAATTAAGCTGCTGAAATTAAATAATAAATTAAAAGTTACACCAAAAGAAAATTAGCACTGACATTACTAACTGGAAATGAATTAAAACTAAAAGTGAAATAAGAATTAATTAAACCTAAAAAGCAATAGTTAATGAAAAAAAGAAGAATGACAAAAGCATCTCTCAAAACATCAAAACTAAACTAACATAAAAATTAGGAATGCACCAATATCTTTTTTTTTCAGAACCGCTCCAGTTCCAATACCAAAATTCTAGTATCGTTGAGTATCATTCGGAAAAAAAAAATAAATAAATAAAAAATAAAAAATCTCGAGTGCATAATTTGATCAAATCTAAACATTCTGTGATTTTTTTTTTTTTATTTAATGACAAAATATAAGTGTTGCCAAATCTGGAAAAATGTTAATAAAACATTTTGAACTTTATTTTTATTTACTTATTTTTTTTAACTAAATTGAACTTAGCTTAATGGTTTGAATATTCTTCCCTCACATTAAACTAATCGAATGGCTTCTGAAGAATTGGAAATAAAAAAAATAAAAACTATAATACTATATAAATAACACTAAAATCATAATTCATAATCTTTCATCAAAACAAAATACTTGTTATTCCTCTTAATTTTTTTCATTGCATACCATGTCACTCTGAAATGCATCAAATTTTGAAGTAAAATAGGCTGAAAAAGATACAAGAGTATCATATCTGACTTCTCAGAACTAGGTTAAAAATATATAATCCAGGTTTATGTCAAAATATCCTTAAACATTTCTTGCTAACCAAGATAGCCATGTTCAAAGAACAGCACCATAGATGTGATTAAAATTGCACTATGTAAGATTTAATCAATTTGGCATCTAACTGAGCAAAAATGAGCTCAAGTCAGGTTTGAGGTCTGATGAAAACATCCAGAGGGATTCTGAAAATCTTACAAACTGCAGTTTTTAGCCAGAGAAAATCTAGAGGAAGTTAGTAAGGTTCCCTACCCAGTGAGAGAGGTTAGTGCTGATCTGGGAACAGCTGAGGGAGGATCCCGAGCTAGTAGAACACACCTCACTCACCTCTGCTGCCAGGTAGTGTCCTGTGGCCAAGTGTTTAAACCTGAAAAGACTATTCCAGTAACCAGCGCCACCGCGACACGGGTCATGATGAACCACCTGAAATATGAGATTGGGAGGAATGTCACAATTAGCATATGTGGTAGTCCTAAAACTCGTAAACAAGTTTATTTGAACTTCCAATTCCATAGTCCCAGAGTCAATGAGTTTTTGGGTAAATGCCTGAAATAAAGTCTGTGGTAAACATAAGCTTAAGATATTTGCGCATATTACTCAACAACATAAAATACATCAGTTACACACCACTCATGACTTTAAGCTTTTATGTGTCTTGAAAATTGCAGTTGCTAACAAGCAGATAAATGGGACTACAGAGGCTGTCCCAAAATCCTCCTACATTTTTCTTTACAAATCCTCCTTTTGTACTTTCTATTTTGTTTTCCTCTCTCCCACTTCCGCGCTCATCATTGCGTTTGCCTACTTTATCCGCTGGAACGCAACTCTCTCCTGTACACGCGTAAGACAGAGATTACGGTGTATAAAGTTTTAAATATGGATATTTTTCTTACACAAACACATCAATTCGCTTCAGAAGGCCTTTATTAACCCCCCGGAAGCCGTGTGGAGCACTTTTTATGATGGATGGATGCACTTTTATTGGACTTCAAAATCTCAGCAGCCATTCACTGTCATTATAAAGTTTAGAAGAGCCAGGACATTTTTTAATATAACTCCGATTGTGTTAATCTGAAAGAAGAAAGTCATATACACCTAGGATGGCTTGAGGGTAAGTAAATCATGATGTAATTTTCACTTTTGAACTATCCCTTTAAATCTACTAAAGTTCTTCACTCATGAGCGTGAGTGATATTTTTCTTTGTATTGTGTTGTTGATGAACATTAAAGACACAGACGGCTGCAGGGTTATTAGGCTGCTGTCACTTTAAGAACTAACGCACAGCTCCAAATGGATTTTTTTGTGATTATTTTGCAGTTAAAAGGTGAATTACGAAGGTTCACAAAAAAACACATTTTGTTGATTTTTGCTGATCACTGAATCGCGAAAACTGGCATCCAACTGAAATCTACTCACTAGTCTGCTTTAACAACCTCGCAAACTTTCCTTGTAGATTTTAAATAAAGAATTTCGATTGAATTTAAGATTGAAAGAGTTGGAAGAAGCTTATTAGCAGTGACATTTAAGTCATTTGAAAAGATAATCTTAGTGGACAAAACATGCAGCTCACCTCCACTTCCCACAATGCTTTGCTGCTGGTGGCAGAGGTGGCGGACTGGCGGCCGGTGGTTCGCAGGAACACGTATTGCTTCTTCCTGTGTTCATCGCAAGTGAGAAATTTCTCCTGCTCAGCATGAAACAGCCGAACCACATCACCCTTAGCAAACAGAAAGAAGGAATTAGCAACATAACATTCTAGAAGCCAAGAACCATCAACAACAACAACTCCAGGAACTCAAACCATATTTCATGTGTGTGTGAAGCACCTACCCCTTTAAGAATGACTTCCTTGTTGTCACTCCATTTCATAAATAAAACAATCTTCCAGCTAGTGTTGCAGTTCACTGAGTTCACCTGAGGAGAATGGAGAGGAAAAGGGGAGGAAGAGGCATCATAAGATGAACTATGTTGTTGTTGTTTTTTTTGTTTTTTAGCATTAGCACTTAAAACACTGATTCACAATCCAGAGACATTCTGGCAGAGAAAGTGGCTCTTAAATTAGTGTTATCATAGTATAATAGCCTTCACACTAACACTGGGTTCTAATTGAGTGGACAGTAATTCCAGTTTTATGAAGCAAAAGCTAATTTACAGACAGTACGTTTCCATAGCCGTTAAGAGCAGAACTGTATTAATAGTGTTGTTTACATACATTCAGAGTACATGGTGTAATGCACATCAACACAAAAGGATAAACTGAAAGAAAAAGCAGATTAACCTCGTTGCAGCCAGGATTGTCCACCAGCTGATGGGTGCTGGCATGTAGAGGCTGTCCTGCGTTTACGGGATTCAAAACCACTTTATCCCCAATCACAACCTAAAAGAGAAAAAAAAGCTCAATTAAAATATATTTTGTGAAGAAATTGCTCATGGTTGTTCCACAAGCAAAACCAAGAATGGCAGGCATCATCATTTTTATGTGACTTGCATGAAAGTGACTGTCATGTCAACAACTTTTATTTCTACGGTAAAAATTTATCAGAAGTATACCCAGGAAAACAAATAAATAGATAAGCAATCAAACAAGTAAATAAATAGAATAGATTTGAATACAATTCAAATGATTTGTTTAATTTAATTTATTTATATTTTATTTTTTTGGTCACACACAAGCATGGACATTATGATACAACCCTCTTTTTGCAGAATAAAATTAACAAAAAAAAAAATCAGAAGTAGATTTTAAAAAAATAATAATGTCAGAAATAGAACATTCAACACAATTAGAAAACATAATAAAAACATGTATAAGATATAATGTATTATTATTCATTAATCATTTATTATTATTGTTGTTATGTATTAATACGTGATTATGGTTATTTATTATTTATTTTTATGGTTGTTTATTAATACATATCAATTAACACATTTAATAACATTAATTTTAAAAAAGTTCATTTTTAACTTTGTCACAACTAAATGCATGTTTTTCTACCACCCTAACCTAGAAGATATTGAAACTTCAAATTTATAACTTCATAACTAAATGCCATGCAACTTAAATCTGGCAAAGTGCAAAATACAAAAGTACAAATACAACATATTTATATTCTATACTGCAATCTACTAAGTTCAAAGGAGAAATCCTAACATATTTCTGCCCATTTAGAACATTTCACTAACTGCTTTTAAATTGTATAGCTAAAGCAAACCAAAGTTGATCTCTTGTAATGCCTTAGTTTTACAGTTATTTATATCCCACAAGACCAGGTTCAGTTCCGTTTCAAAGTATTGCCGTGGCTTTCCATGACGAAGGCTCAGTGACAGCGACGCTCTCCCACAGAGGCCCTTTTTAATGGCATTAGCAGGGGAATTCAATTCTGTGAGCTTTGACATCATGTAACGGTCAGTGGAAGCTTATGTAAAAACACTCTTTACCCCAGAGTTCAGCAGCGGATGACACCCTATGGCCCCCATACAACAACAACATCTAATGGAGCAAACGGAGACTGTTTTATGTCTGGTTCTGTTAAGATTGCATCTTTTCCAGATGTTTAAAATCTGTAACTACAGTTCAGGCCATTTAGAGCCCCTAGTGCATCGCAGAGTACATCTGACATCCAAGTTCAATTTACTTCGCTCCAAATTCAGCCTTACACCATGGAATTGCACCTGAGTCTGCTTGAAAACAAACATAGGGTAATAAATTTATATAATTTGGCCCAATTTGCAAGACAACACTTCTCATTGCTGCTTGCCTCTGCAGAAACTGTCTTTGTCCAACAACTATCACAATATAATATACACTACATACTTCTTATATATACACTATATATTCAACATAAAAGCTGTACGTGAAAAAGGTATTACAGTTTCCACAAAAATATTAAGCATCACAATTGTTTTCAACACTGATGATAATAAGAAGAAATGTTTCTTGAGCATCAAATCAGCATATTAGAATGATTTCTGAAGGATCATGTGACACTGAAGACTGGAGTAATGATGCTGAAAATTCAGCTTTGTATCAGGGGAATAAATTACATTTTAAAATATATTCAAATAGAATGCAGCCTTGTTGGGCTGAAAGAGACTTTTACAAAGCATTTTAAAATATTTACCAACCCTAAACTTTTTAATGGTAGTCTATCTACATATTGTAGAAGCATGTTAGATTTGAGTAGTTAAAATCTAAGTAAGAAAACATTAATAAAGCCAAGTGAACAAGGCTTTGCAAACTAGAGCCGACTAGAATTGTCATCACACTATAATAGTAAATATGGCACTACGGTTGGATGGAGAGTACAGTTTCAAAACAAATCTGTTTAAACGGTGTATGCTTTCACTCACACTGTCTCCTATGGAGCGGAGTTTGTAAAAGGGCTGGATGTAAAACCAGGAGCCTTCGTTTCCAGCAGAGTCTAGCGTCACACGCATGGCGTTCTTCTCCAGCAAAGCAGGCAGCCGTTTATTCACAGTAAGGTACTTATTGCTTTTTAAATGCAACAGCTGTGAGATGAAAAAAACAAAAACGTCTGATTTTAATAAAGCAAAGAATAATATGTAGCAAAGCTGGTATACCCATTAAAACCACATGAAGATACTCAAGGTCACATGGCACAGTCTTATATTATAATAAATTATGTAGAACAATTATAAATGCAAGCTCAATGACACAGACACTAAAATAACACTGAACAATGGATTTCTGTCCTGCCAAGACCTCAATGGCACAGTGAGATCCCTCTGCCTCCCATCTGCCAGCTGGCTGACCTACCTGAATAACATTTCCGTACTGTATCACCGTTCCCAGCAGCTTCCGGTTTTCTGATTCATTCTGTTTCTTCTCTAGATCAGCAGCGTGCTGAAAAACAGAGGTGAAAATGCAATTAAAATGCTTACAAGTACTGTATATAAATAATCTACATAAAAGAAAAGTCTAGACAAGATTTAAACGAACAATTATTTGATATATATGTAATGAACTTGAACCACATTTACTGTCATATTTATTACCAAATTACACTTCTGTCAAAATTTCATTAAACATTCTATACTATCTTATTCATGCAGCATAAAAAGAGGTGTGGAAACTTGCTTCCACCAGGGTATAAAAAATAGAATGTAATTCTCACAATTCTAATGTTTTTCCACGTAGTTACAAGTTTATATCTCACAATTGACTTATTGGTAAGCCCCGCCCCCCTTAGTTACTGTTGGCAAGCAAATAGAGTTGCTAACTGTCTTACAATGACAGCTGTCAGTGTGAAAACCTTGTTAAATTTTGGACACAGAAGGACCACCATTCAAGTGGTCCTTAAATATGCCATGGAGGGATATATAAAAGATTTTAAAATAAATATTGTAGGTGTCAATTTGGAAGCGAGGGTTTACAGATCACAATACAAGTGGGAGAAGTCTCACATTACGTTCGTCATGATTGCACATGAAAAAATCCCGGATCAACACTGTTCATGTACCACAGGGTAAGATTATATTAATTTATATTTAACCAGTTAAATATGAAGAGACAGTGAAGACCTTCGTTTGTGTTTTTGTCCTAAACTGTACAAGAAGCGAGAACAGTTTGCTATTTAGGTTTGTATGTCAGCATGGACGCACTAATTTTAACGTAAACTAGTTTTAGCTAGAGATACCTTGCTGAAACGCAAGATGACATTAACATTCTGCTTGAGCAGATGAAAACTGTAACTTAATGAGAGTATGATAACAAGAAAATGAACGTTTTCATCTTCATAGGGATTGGGGGTGAATGCTCAGGGACATTTTGCTCTGTTTTGTTTGGGTTTAGTAAATAGAATAAAATAAATTCTATTGCCTATCCTCTCAGGATACCTGAAATCAGTGTTACAAGTACACCAGGCACATCGTTTTTCCATTTCTGAAGCATAAACCCCATAAAATCGATGTGAGCTTCAGATCTTCTAATGTTTCTCTATGGCGCTGAAACCTCCTCGTGCAACTGATACTCGACTGCCATTGGCTAGCCTGCGTTCAAGGGGAGGGGCTTACTGATAGGTCAATTGCAAGTCATACTCATAACTGCAAGATTACATATTGGAATTCTGAATCTTTTCTTAGAATTCCGACTTTACTCCTCACAATTCTGCTTTTTGTCCACCACAGAATTTAAAAAAAATAACTGCGAATTTATATCTCACAATTCTGAGATTCTCAAAATTGCAAGAAAAATTACGAGATTCAAATTCAGAATTGCTAGAAAAAAGTTAGCATTGCGCAACAAAAAGTTGCAATTTATTACTTTATTTTTTATCCCATGGCAAAAACAAGCTTCAATAGAGGAAGCATAAGCCTGACATGTTACGTGTTGAACTCACGTGTAATTTGTTGAGTAGTACAGTGTCTGTGGTGCTGTTTCCACCAGGTTTTGCTGCTTTCCAGAACTGTTTCTGGGCTGAGTACCTGTTCATTGGACACAACTTGAACAAACAGTCTGAAAGGAAAAACAGAAAACACACAAAAAACACCTTAAGAGAAGTTCACACAAATATTTTCACCTGCCTGTAGGAGCCTTTACATTGTGCATACATGAATTAGAGTTTTTGTTTTTCTTCTTCTTCAGTTTTAAGTATGTACACCCACAGTCCCATCAGCAAGGCTCAAGTATCACTTTATCAACACCAAACCATATATGTGCTCTTTTTAGTGTATGTATTACTATTCAGCATTATCACTAATATTATTTTAAAATATATTTGTTTTATTTGTTTGTATTCTTTCCTTAAATGAACTGATGGAAAATTGTTCTTTTAATATATTATTAATCCTCTTTTTGATGTTTATCAGAAAATAAAAAATCCCCCTGGAAACTGCTTCAGTACCCTTGTTGGGAATCACTGGACTAACGGACCTTCCAAACACCAAACAAAAACTGCCACACATCCATCAGTACTGAATCACCAAGGCATATTTAGCCATTTTTAGAAAGGATTAAAGCAGGTTAATCTCAGAGACATTGTGACCCATTTAATTGTACTCTTTATTATTTTATAAAATCATGAGGGCATCCGTGACTGCAGGCACAACTGACTAGAACAGTTTATTTAGTTTCCAAAGAAGAACACTAGAGGATTCAAGTTTGACTCATTAGTTAAATGACCGGGTCACTTTGAAAGGTTAACTCTACAAAGTGAGCCATGTGAATCTGTCCAGTAAAACACAACTGATAAAATTAAAAATAATAACAATAAATCTATATTTTTCAGTCAATTGCCAATACCCAAGCTAAGAATTCATCATTTCAAGCTGTTCAAAATTCAAAATATTTAATGAAAAAACTAAAATGTGTTAAAATGGTAAGATAATTTGTATGATAAAATTTAATTCAAATGAATGTGTCCCATGTTAAATGAACTAACTGGTAAGATGTTTTTAACCATTTTTATTCACTAACATAAAATTATTAATTTACAAATTTTGACTACATTTTTACATTTAAACACATTCTTTGAATAACTGAATCAGAATTTTTAGTCATTTCATTGAACATGCCACTGTTTGTGCTACAGTCATGAATGATCTCTCAAATCATTATATTACTTTAGATTAACAGTGATAGGATTAATGATTTTTGGGGTGATAAAAAGGGCTCTTTCAGTGTTTTCAGCCAAGCAGCATCAAGACAAAACCCTTTAAAACCCTAGAAACCACCCAGAACACACTCTCACACATTACTCACATCACAGTAGTAACAAAAGCTGTTGTAACTATGGTATTCTGGCAGTAAGTATGGTTACCGTGGTATATTTTTGTAAGCTACAGCGAGACTAAGCCAGCAAGCTATGAATGTTCTCACAATCTAATACAATACAGTGTTTAATGCACTTGCAATGCCACAATACATATAAAATAATAACAATTATTATTACAAATGAAATTATAATATATTTAATATTTATTTAAAAAATTGTCAGGTGAATTACAAACATCCCTTGGTTTGGGAACGCACTTCATCACACATATAAGCTTTGAGGATTAGATACTATAATGATGTTAACCAGCAGGTTATTCTCCTTGAAACCAGTTACACTCTAATCTTATCATTATAGGACAGGACTGCACTGAAGGCCAGGTACAGTGAGTAGAAGGAAGGAAAGAGTAACAGGAAGGGAGGGACGACATGCAAGAGGACATGATTAAGTGTGACAGGTAAAAATAGCACTACGTCCGCAGAGCGCACTGAGAAATGCGGCCAACACTAACGCTAGCGCTCAGGGATTAGCAGCCAGGGAACTAGGGGTGGAGGGGGAAACAGAAGAAGAAACACTGAAGGATGGGAGGTGGAAAGTTAGGAGAGGAGCATGTTGAGGGGAAAGTGGGACAGAGGATGGTGGTGAGAAGAGGACTGCAAGGAATGATGGAAGAGAAATGTAGGTTGATGGTGCCGAGGGTCAACGCCGGGTCAACCTCAGAGATGAGAGGCAGTTAGCATGCTAAACCACAGAGAGAGTGTCACAACACACCAACACAAACACTACAGGCTGTCAAACACAAAAAAAAAAAAACAAACTCAAAGAAGAAATACACAATTTTAAAAGAAACCTCTATAGTTTTAATCAAATCCAGAAAGTTCAATATGGGAGGACCATAGCAAACAAGACAATTTTGTTGATGTGGAACAAAGTTTACCTAAATTTTAGACGTGGCTTAAAGAGTTCAGTAATGTGTTACATATGGAAAAGATTAGATACGAGATTGCGGGTAAACCAAAGAGATTCGTACAGATTTGGAAGTCCTCCTTTGAATATTTGGAAGGTAATGATAACTGAATTTAACCTTCTTCTTTAAGTGGCGTGATTAATTTGATAAAATATAGCATTTTTTAAAAGAAAAAGAAAAAAAAAAACAACACAAAACCTCAAAGCATGATGCTACCACTACTAAATTTACCATGGTTTTACAATAGTAACACTAATGGTATTTTGGCCAGAAATATTAACATCGTGGCCAATACTAATGAGCTGAATAAAGTTTTCATGTAATGGTAGGTAATAGATAAATGGCTGATATTAAAAAGCTATCCTACTTGTTTAAATAATAAAAAAAAAATAAAAAAAAAAAAATAAAAAAATACCATAAATCTAGTAGTCGGTACCGATAAGAGTACACGATACTCGACACCAAGTCGATAACAATATTACTTAAACATTAACTCCTTTATTTAACATTACAAAAACACAACATTAGTGGCACTTGGCCTTCAAATAACACACCCCCCCATATTCTGAATGCAAGGATTAGTTTGAATTCACTGACATGCTGGCTGGCCGAAAATATTTTTTAAAGCCATTAACATAAACAACAATTATTTAAACGAGTAATATTAGCCAATAATGTGAATAAGGATAATCCGTGGACGGATACACAATGAATGAACAAGCTGTAAACTGTCAGACAGTTATGTGTGTGCGTGATCATGCGCAGTGCTCATGCTTTCAGAGCTACGCGCTCTCAGGATTTTAAAATGTTTAAACTGACTTGATACCGTAGTATCGGTTCTCGTGACATCCCTAATTTCAACTGATAATTATTTAATACGTTTAGGGTTAAAGGAATAGTTTACCCAAAAATGAAAATTCTGTCATTAATTATTCACCCTCATGTCGTTTCAAACCTGTAAGAACTTCATTCCGGTAGCAACGAAACTAACACTTTCAAGGCGCAGAAATGTAAGGACATCGGTAAAACAGTCCATGTGACATCAGTGGTTCAACCATAATGTTATAAAGCTACGAGAATCCTTTTTGTGCGCAAAGAAAACAAAATAGCGCATGCGTCGTGGTTCTGTCATGAACACGCGTCAAAGAATGACACAGAAAAGAAGAATTGTTGAATAAAGTCCTTTTTTGTTTTCTTTGCGCACAAAAGTATTCTCGCAGCTTCATAAAATTACAGTTGAACCAATGATGTCACTACTGATATCTTGTGTAGATGAACGAAGGTGAACTAACGACATGAGGGTGAGTAATTAATAATTAATAATAATAGTAATTTTTGGGTGAACTATCCCTTAAGGTCTGTTCACACTAAGAATGATAACTACAAAGTTTTAATAATTGTTCTAATTCTAAAAGAATAGCAACGTCCACACCACAACTGTACCGATGATAACAGAGAAACAGTATTTTCAGAATCACACAATAAAGATAAAAACTTTGACAGCCAATCAGAATGCATCTGACTTAAGCATTTAAAGTGGCAGACGACATACAGCAGTGCACACTTATAATATAGTGTGTACATGTGGATGCTAACATAGTTATTATTTTTATAGTTATCTTTCGCTATAGTAACTGTTTATCCTGAAGGCCCATTCACACAAAATATACTAAATGTACATATGTACAAATGTACTTAAAATGTACTAAAATACTAATATCTACATACAGTACAGATGTTCACAAATTCACATAAATGCAAAACAAAACTGCCATGAGCTGTCAAGGCACTACTCATTATGCTACAATAGTTAAAAGCAATTCAACAGGCATCTCATGTCTGTTCCAGAGCAAACAAACTAGAAAACAACTGTTCATGTTCAATCTCACATATTATCTTTTTTTTTTTTTTCTCTCTGTAGTAGGCTAAACCGGTCTGAGATGCAATGCCCTGTCTGAGACGAACAGTGTAAGCGGATCCATTTTCAAAAAACACCTTGAGGGAAATGATTAACATACTGTAGCTAACCTTCAACTTAAAGGTGCCATAGAATGCATTGATACAATATTTTAAATTGTTCTCTGATATCTAAATAGAAGGTTTGTGGCTTAGGTAAGGGCAAAAATTCTCCAGAAATGGTTTTACATGTGCATTTACAACCCTAGGATTTCTCCCTAGAATAAAATGGTCTGTTATTACCTTATTTGGAAGGGTCATGAATAATAATGTTGAGCTCTGCTCTGATTGGCCGTTTCACAGTGCGGCTCAATGTTGAGCTCTGCTCTGATTGGCTGTTTCACAGTGCGACTCATTTCAGTAGCTCACAGCAGGAAGGAAACACAGGGAAAATATATATATTTCCAAACTTTCTCGCGCAGTTATATCGTCGGGTAATATACTGTAAATAAAATGTGGGCATCAGGGAGCCGCTATTAATATGCGGGGCATTGAAACTGCTTTTGAATGCACGATCGCTTTTTACTTTCACTTTCGAGATTCGCGATCGCATGTACTCTGTTTATACTATGGAGCCGCAGTACTTACACACATTTTACAAGATCAGATGCTTGTCAGTGGTGCTCAGGATCTGTAAATCATTCGCCATCATCCTCAGTCATCTCTCCTTACTCTGTTTATGTGGTAAGTGAAATCTTGTGTACTGTAATGTAACAGGCTACCGCTAGCAAGGAGCTAACCATGTCCCTTTAGTGGCTTGCGTTATTTTATTAGAACTCGTTATTTGCTTTCCGTGCCTTTCTGAATACAGACACCAACCCATCCCTGCACTTCACATCCCCTGCACAGCCTGGAACATAACATTTATTTACATGATCTGCTATGTTCGCTGTTGTCCTCGCTTGTTTCTTCACAATACCTGCAGAACTTCTGATGGTTCGGCTGACGGCTGGCCTAGAACATGGGCGTGTATATCCAAATGTTGGGGGCATACATATTAGTGATCCCGACTGTAACGTCACAATCGGTGTCATGTTCTGATTCGCCTATTTTTAAGTGGTCTTTTGTATTTGCGAGATTTACATAAGGAGGAGGAAACAATGGTGTTTAAGGCTCATGGTATGTCATTTTCATGTACAGAACTCTTTATTTTTCAACTATGCCAAGGTAAATACAGTTTTCCATTCCATGGCACCTTTAAGACACTTTGCTTTTGTAGAAAATATATCTGTAGTTGTCTGCACAATCACAGATTTAGTCTATTGACCATCCATTTTAACTGAACAACAGCATCAAACATGGATTTGTTAGCCAAACTTTCAGAGATACCAAAGTGATCAGTTTATTGTGGCCATTGCTAAAATGCACAGGATAAAAACTAAATGGCTGTTTCTTGACAGTATGCTATAATGGGCCACAGGACCCTATGTTTGTGGCTGTGACCCAGGATCAGAAAGGAAGGGCAAACCTTTGAATGACACTGTAAGGCTCTCTGGAAACCAGGCCTTTTAAACAGCTTAAGCAGGCTATTAATACCGTGAGGGATCTAAAGATTTAGTGGTGGCAAGCAGAAGTACAATGAGCAAAGCCCTGCCACTACTGTTCTGCTACAGCTACCTGAAGAAAGCAGGAGAGAAAGGAGGAAAAAGATCCTTGTATTATGTCAGAAAAAAGCTCTCAAGTGCGGCGCAGGCAATGACGTCACAGCCACGCGCACACTCACAGTCGCGTGTAAACACATTTCGCGTGAGAATGATTCTAATTTTAATTGCATTCAGTGTAAAAGGCGACTGATAATGTATTTATGTCGTGCCAGATGAGTGAGCGTGTGAGAGAGACAGCACACACAAAGTAACTCACAGAAATTTATAGATGCATAGTGTGGTAGAAAAAAAAAATGATGATATTTACAAAATATGATTTAGATAAGCAACATTATACGGCCATGATGTTTCCCCGAATATTGATATCAACATGATTGCAATGTGACACTGATTTTATACAATAGTATCTCAATAAACAAGAAGTTAAAATTAAGTGACTTAGATTTTAGACAAAATATTGACTGTTTTTGCTCAATTTCGCTGACGAAAATAGTTCCGATAGCCACAGCAGAACTGTTGTGTGTCCGAGCAACACACAGCTGTTTTTCGTTACTGGATGAATCCACGTTTTTGAACGAATCGAGTGAGTCAATGATTCAGTGGCCCATTCATAAAGACAGTAGTCATTTGCCTTGTTTCTGAATGAATCAGCCGTTTGAATGAACCGGTTGAATGAATGAATAAATGACTCACTCATTAAAACAGACACTTGCCACCACCTACTGGTGGTTTAGTCATATTTAAAAGTATCATAGCATTTTTTCAACATTTATTTGTATGTTTAAAAAAATATCTTATAAAATTTTTTATGCGTTTGAAATTTTGCAGTGTAAATGCATTTATGGTACCTCAGCTTCATCAAACTGTCTGTGTAAATACAACTAATGCCACTTCAGATGCAGCTTCTGTTTCCTCAGATAGAGTTTGTTAATACTAATTTCATTTGAATGGTAAAAACTCTACAGTTTCTTATTATGCTAACTGAATTAATTGAAAAAGTAAGAATTTGATGTGAAAGATGACATTTAATAAGGATGGGGGGAAAAAATGATCATTTATAAACAAAGTGGGAAATGGCATCTGTTTTGTTACATACAGCAACTCATTTTAAGTTAACTATTTCTTCCTCTTTCCAGTCACAGGGCACTTTATTTTGAGAGTTGTTTAAGTGAGAGAAAATCTGTAACTTAGTCCAGATTGGGGGAATTGTAATGTTTAATCATTTCTTTTATAATATAAATAATTTTTGCATTGAAATTTGCATAGATTTTTGTTTGTATATGCTATCAATTATTGTTCTTAGAAAGAAAATAGGAATCGGCAAAAATCGGAATCGGCAGGTCACACTTCCAAATAAAAAAATAAAAATAAAAAATCGGAAATCGGAATTGGCCAAGAAAATTGCAATCGGTGCATCTCTAACTGTTATCATTCCAAAAAATAATATATAAACATTTTTAAATATATATATATATATATATATATATATATATATATATATATATATATGTACAAATATAACATTATTATTATTATATTTCCTGGTCAGAACTATGTGGTTTTTTAAATCAATAAAATCTCAATTTAAGTACAAAAAAATGAATAAAATTATATAAAATAAACAATATGCAAATATTTTGTTCAGTAATTAAATTGTTATTTTGTAATTTTGATGTAAAATATATATCTTTTTAATTTTATTTTATACATTTACAAAATAGATTTTTTTAACAAATACTTTTAAATTAATTATATATAAACAAATATTTTGTACAATACTTTTTATGTTTGTACAATTTACACTATAAAAAGGCTTAAATATTTATATTAATAATAATCATTGTAAACAAACATTATTTTTGACATCTAGGCTGAGGACACTGTTTATAGTCTTAGCTTTGTTTTTTGGTAAGCACAGCTCACCCTGTATGAAAAAATCTGTGGTAGACCCCAGGCCTGATGTGTCTGTCCACCTACACAGCTGTGCCTCATCAATCAAACAGGAAGTACATCAGCATATGTCTTTTCAGTAGTGTGTGGCAGCAGTGTTGAGACACCAGTCATTCGAATAAAAAAAAAAAAAAGACACCTAATTTTAAAAAGTAATTTAATTATATAATCCTAAAAATGCATTTACCTCAAGTACATTCACACATTGTCCACGTTTGACTGGAGAGTTTTTGGAGCGAAGAGCAGGTGAGCTATTCACTGACCATGACTGTATCTCTATCATCACAACACAAGACATCTATTGTTCCAGCCTTGTATCCATTTCAAGAGTCGTCCTAAAATCCTGAAATTCAGACATTCAATAACCAAAAAAAAGATCCAGCCAGGCATATAAACATGACACACAGTGCCTTGAAACTTATGGAAAAGCTTTTGAAAAATCGGTTTTTGAAAAAGTAACTACACTACAAAAGATACAGACTTAAAATTCTTACATATAAAAGCAATTTTTAACAAAATGATATGACTAAATATTCTAATAATCATTTTTAATTAATTTTTCACATAAACCTATGATGTAGAGTTTGGAAACACTACACTACTCCATACGCTACACTGTGAAAACAGCTGAGCTACAGTTACACTACTGAAAAGAAGGAAACGGTGCTTCCCTGTGAACAGTGCTCGTGAACCCTCAGCCACCAGCTAAACTTTCAGTTCACTTTTAGTTCGACAAAAAATGTTCTATTCAACGCTTCACCACAAGCTCTGTAACACCCGCAGATAGTTATGGTAAGACTTTGTGCATATTTGACTGAGTTCAGTGCAGCTAGTTTTATTCAAAGCCAGTCATTAAATGAGTACTTTTCCTAACATTTGCATATGGTATCAGTAATAATGTGACAGCCATCTGCTGCATCCACAGCTGACAGGACAGAAGAGCACTAGTCATAATCAGAGCAAACATGACCTTGCTATATCACGAGCTCATCAAGGCACTTTGTATTTGCTTAGATACATCCAATTAAGTCTAATTTCCATCAATGGCACTGCAAAATGTTTTGCCTCTGCTGCCCTAAACGTGCTTGGCTCATGTCCTGAAAAGTTCAGTGTTAATGTGCTGGATTGTGACATTTAGAATTATATTTATTTATTTATTTTATTATATACAGTGTATATATTAGAAGTTAGAGAACAATTTATGAACACTTGATATAATAATCAAAAAATAATTTAATTTTCATTGTTCAAAGTTTGAAGGAATTTTAGTTTTGGCTATACCATGCTAGTAGAACAGTTTTTTACAAAATAACCGAGGCACTTCAACAAAAACTCTTTATTTTGTGGAAAACACAGGGATCAAAATTTGAGAACAGCATTGATTGTAGCACAAAAAAAGTATTACAACAAAAATTTCTGAAGGTTACAGTGGTCAAAATTAGTAGGAAGTGTACAGGCCCTTGCTTTGAATGACTTTAGCACACAAATAACAGATTATTAACACAAAGACGAGAAAATACTGTAGCAGCCAGAGCAAGAACACATTATTTGAAATATACGAAGAAAATCATAAATACTGAGCTGGGAGTGAGGGGTTTATATGAATGTATCTCTGGCGGGAACTGATTGTCTTCAGAAAAGTTTAGATGATAATTTCTTTTCACCTTACCTCCATATAATGCATATTAATGCAGAGCCGGCGCCAGGGCACCTCCATCGGGGGGGCATTTGAATTTCTAGGGGGGGCACAAATCACGTTGTGGGGGGGGGGGGGGGGGGCACAAATCTCTTCCTTATGTACGCTGTTCTATCGGTTTCACTTTCGCTTTCGAAATTAATCACGTTCCACAAGGAGGGGAGAGGATGGATAGGGGGCAAAGTAACTCTTTTGGGGGGGCACGGCCTGCGAATAGGGCAGCAACAGAGTTTCTCAGGTGTGTTTGTTGGCGAACATTTTATAAACAAGGCCTAGTTTGATGCTGGATTTGCACATCATTTGATACTGAAAGATGTAGCAGTCCCAGCTATAAATTGAAAGTGAAACGACATCAAATGTCTGTGTTTTGTTGGCAATCGGCGCGCAAGTGCTCATCACTCTTTAGCACTGCCCACGGCGTGCCTCCAGGAGTTCGGCTTTTTTTGGAGAGAATCGTAAAGCTGTATCTTTCTTTTATAAATATGATAAAACTAAAGACTTTTTAGAGAAATGAAGGATGCAGTACTACTCTATAGGTACTCAAGATTAACATGAGATTGGGTGAAACTGTGTGTGTTATGCCCCCTTTAAAAGCACAGCACTACTTTTTTTGCAGCAGTAACCAGAGAAACATTGCATCGCTGTTGTTCCATAAGCGCCACCTGGTGTCAGTGAGTGAATTTGCACTCTCATGCAGCCCGTCTGCTGATTCTGTTTCATGAAGATGTGTTTTATGTAGCATAATTTCACAAAGCGGTCAGACCATTCTGTTTTTGCTTTAAATTTTTTTAATTATACAATCTAATTTACATCAAAATCTGCTCATACTATATGTAGCATTTTTGTTTGAATCGTGATTAAAATGCAGATTTAAATTTTTAATCTAATTAAATACATGATGTGGTGATTAATTTATCTAATTAATTGCAAATTAATCGCACATCAAATTTGGCTGAGAAATTACTACTAAAAGATCATTTAAAGTGTAAAGCTTCAAACAGACATTATAAAAAGTAGTTTCAGCAAGAAATATTTTGTTTGATTCAACATAAAATTTATTACATATACTCTTTTGGTAAATGATGGCAATTTTCATTTTTGGGTGGGTGAACTATACCTTTAATAATTTTTATTATTATTATTACTATGGAAATATGAAATTATTTCTTTAATGAAATGATACTCTAAATAATAAACTAAAACTTCCAGTAGGTGGTGGTAATGATTAAGCCATCGAGTCATTTACTCATTCATTTGATTTGTTCAGGAGTGAAGTAAATGGTTCTTTATGAATGGTCCATTGAATCATAAGGCTTGTTTGACTTGAAGCGGATCATCACCATCTGATTGGTCGGTGTATGACATCAAAGTACAGCGAGAGTGATTAGAGAGCAGACAACTCTGCATGTTATTGAATCACTCTCGCAGTACTTTTGATTTCATACGCTGATCGGTCTGTGCAGCACCGGTTCAAATCCAACGAGCCTAATGGTTCACCCAATTCATTCAAAACGTGGATTAAGAAATGAAATGCAGCTGTGTGTTGCTCAGAGATGAACAGTTCTGCTTTGTCTTTATATTTTCGTTGGCAAAAGTGACCAAAACAGACAAAATTGTGTCTAAAATAACACACTATTAACTACTTATTGAACTGTTGTCAGATCAGTATCACATTTGCACTTGTATGATATTACTTAACTATATGATGTAAATATGAGACAAAAACTCAAACGGGCATTTTTGCCCCATCTCTTGAATTTTAGGGACATTCTATGTTCTCTAGGCTCCATCACGCAAATAATGACAGGGATTTTATTTTTAGGTGAAATAGCCCTTTAATAAATTCTGCCAGTCATTCGCTGAATTGTAGGCTAGAAATGTTCTTCAATCTTACATCTGGCAGCTTATGAAATGATCTTCATAAAAACATAAGCATATATGAGGATTTTGCCATTTAATTTCGGCAGACTGAAGTCATTTCGGATAAGAAGAGGGCAGACGAGAGATGTCTAGCTGATAGATGACAAAAGCCTGAAACAGTAGCTGGGTGGAGTACAGCTAAAGGAGAAGGCCCTATTTTTGTTAGTGTGTGAAGAAGCATTAATGGTTAGCTACCACAGTGTCATCAATGAAGAACAGTGTAAAGAAACTGGGTAAGTAAATACTCAGTGTGGTAACCCAGAAATCATGTTATTCAAAAGTGACTTCTAGTTTGCCGAATTGAGTATTTCCTAATAACATCTATAAATTATAAAAATATGAGAAACGAGGGACTGAAAACTATTTCATAATGATCATCATAAAATTTACATCCAAATGTCACATAAATTTACATTAAAATCAAAACTGAAAGTTTAGCCATAAACTACCGAAATTGTCTGGATTCAGTCAGACTTACTGAATGGAAACATCTGTTTCTGTGTCTATACTGACCTGTACTAACTTGTAAGCTGTTTATAGGCACCAAAACAAAACTGGGTTGTTTATATGCCACAGATGCTTTTCTTACAAACTTTCTTAAAGAGAACATAGGCTATATTTCTAAATTAATTTACTTATCCAGTTTCAATTGTCCAATCAAATAAAATCCACTTTCTTGGTCATATCTATTAGACAATTATCCTGCTAAAGAAATTATATTTCCAAATATTCAAAAATGTTAAACAAACCTTATACTACATTCTTACATTATACACTTACACTGGTCAATTGATGCTAACTACTTTATCTAGATTTTTTTTTTTTAATTATTATTTTTACTAGTTTATCTACTTTTTTGGGAATTTGCTTAATCATGAAACCCACTGACAAGCAAATAGTCCGTTTTAGTGTATAGCATAGTGCAGTTTTGTGCACCACTAAAGACTATTTGGCAATAAAGTTACAATAAAATGAGGATAAAATTTAAAGAACCACATGACAAAAACAATGTAGATATTTTAATGAACAAAATCTCATAAAATAAAATAAAAAAATAAAATAAAATAAAATAAAACCTCCTAAAATCTCATAAAATCTCAAAAATAAAATAAAATAAATATGTGTTTATTAAAGAGTAATATCTCTGGAGTATTCAGTAAAAGAAGAAAACTTTGAACTTCTACACTCTTAAAAATGGTGCTTAAAAGGTTCTTCACAGCAATGCCACAGAAGAACCACTTTTAGTTCCACAAAGAACCATTCAGTCAAAGGTTCTTTAAGGAGCCATCTCTTTCCTACCTTTTTATAATCTGAAGAACCTTCTTTCACCACAAAGAACCTTTTGTGAAACAGAAAGGTTCTTCAGGTGTTAAAGGTTCTTTATGGAACCATTTAGACAAAAAGGTTCTTCTATGGCATCGTGAAGCACCTTTTTTTTTTTTTTTTTTTAAAGAGTATAGCATTAATCAACATTAAAAGCTACGTATTCGACTCTTCCATGATGTTTTTGAGGATATAGTACACAGGCAATCAACTATCCAGCCAGCTAAAGGGGTGTCTGACTCTCAGCTTTATCCATCGTCACTATAAAAACACAACACCATGTCCATCAAAGTCAGTCACGCTGAAGTCATAGTAATGGACAATTCCGCTTCCAATCCATCTGGGTTTAATGACGCTGACAAAAATATACATACAGGCACACATGGATATGCTAAAATACACACAATGAACTCCAGAACAAACGCCAACACACACAGCCATACAAAACAAGCTGACAAAGACCCATCCATCTGCCACATTCACTTATCCTCATGAACAGCCAGAGTGTCAGAGCGACTGATCCGCTGTTTGGAGTATCACATAGCTGCTTTTATAAATCTAAATAACACTAAGCCTTCAGCAAAAACATTTGGTTATGTGCCATAGTTAATGAATGGACAAAAACAAATGACAAGACTAAACCAAAAGCACCATCTATATAAATAACCACCAGTTGACTGACACACTCAGTATCATACATTGACACAAGGTGTGCTACCAGCTATGAACAAGAGGGGTAAAGAGAGAAGGTGGTCGATTTTCAATTCAGTGACCTTCAATTAGGTAAATAAATCTATTCCAGGTAATCAGATCATTTCACAAGTTTAATGGATTCATAAAAGATTCATTCTGGAGGTCTGGAGCCCCTGCTGTTTTATAAGTGTGTGTGACAGACACAGACAGAGACAGCACAAGGCCTGCTATAGTCCGTTCAGGGTCTTTTTTTTTTTTTTTTTTTTTTTGAAGAAATATTTAATTGAAGCAAGGACTAAAATGATCAGAAGTGACAGTAAAGATTTTACACTGTGGGAAACAACAAAAAAAAAATCAGTTTCCACAAAAAGATTCAGCAGCACAACTGTTTACAACGCTGATAATAAGTATTAACAAGAAATGTTTCTTGATCACAAAATCAGAATATCAGAATGATTTCTGAAAGATCATGTGACACTAAAGACTGGAGATTATGATGCTGAAAATTCAGCTTTGCATCAGGAATGTTATTTTAAATTGTAATAATATTTCACCATTTTCACTGTATTTTTGATTAAAAAAGCAGCCTTATTAAAAACATCTTTTAAAACAACAATAGGCTACATAAATTGACCATCATAAGTGCAGAAGTGCAGTATATTTTATCACTCTCTCCAATTCCTCAAGACAAATATGCAGAAAGCCTCAGTTCTCTGAGGAGGAGGACGTCATGGACAGACTTGGACAGAAAGAATCACTGATTTGAAGCCAAATGCCAGTTTTATTGTAATTATGAGGAACATAAACGGCCCTCAAAAATGCAAGGATTGCAAATAAAAAGGGTTCTACACACAGTATGTGCCTTCAAGCACCTCAGTTGGACTTAAATGGTAATACAACAGTGCGGAGCATGTTAAAACATCAACAACGTCACAGAAAGAAATCCCTCAGACTGGGCAAAGACTCCAGATATTAAACAGCCAGAAGCAGCAGTGTCACAGCCTCACAGGCAAACAACCTCTGAAAGCCTCAAACAGCTGGCAATGACAGTTAAGTTACCAGTTGACACGTTTCAAATCCAATTTGCATGCTTGTGTTTTAGCTAATACGATTTCAGAAACAATCACTTCCTGTGTATATGTGGTCTTTCTGTGTTAAATCAACCATATTTCATAAACCGCAGGCTTCAGGAAAAGGGCATTTTTGGCACTCAGACAGGTCTGTTATGCAATCGTTTTGACAAAAGGAAACAAGCTACAATTCTATAGTTTTCTCCCTTTAAAATACAACAAGTATCAGCTGTAGCCAAGGACCTCTGAATCATATATTATGAGACATTTGCGGTCAGGGGCGTCATGCACTCATTATTTGTGAGGGGGCAAGATGGGGGGGGGGGGGGGGGGGGGGGGGTCTACAACAGCATTTACTTTTTCCATTTTTATTTGAAACATTCCCAAACTCAAAAACTAGGCTATATCATGAAATATCTTGATTCTCACTTTTATAGATAGATCTATAGTGGGCGATGGTCAAAGAAACCTAATAATGTAATCTATTAACTATGCATAAAAACCTGTCTATTTACTTAATTAACAGATATGGGTGTCATGCCTTAACATTTTAATACGACTGACTTTATATTTAATGTGAATTTAACATTGAAAGTTAATGTGAATAAAAACATTGTAAGTTAGGCTACTCATAACACTTTCATTGTAGGCTACAGAAAGAGAGCAAAGAACATTTTCATTGACAGTCTAGAGTTCAAGCACTCTCAAAAACTCCCATTAAAATCACTGAAGCGGTTTACACTATGAAATGAATATCTTTCTTACAGATTCGTAAACACATTTGCACTTTGTTGTTTCTGATGAGAGAATTTGCCAGAAAGATGTAGGCCTATTCTATGGAAGCCCGTTTCCGTCACTGAATAAAAAATAAAAAAGGTAATTGCGACTTCTTATCTCACAGTTCTGACTTTTTTTTTTCAGAATTGCGTGATATAAACTCGCAATTGCGAGTTATAAAGTCAGAATTGCGAGATATAAACTCGCAATTGTGAGTTATAAGAATTGTGAGATATAAAGTCGCAATTCTGAGAACAATCTTTTTTTCCCCTCGAAATTGCACTTTATAACTCGCAATTGCAACTTTATATCTCGCAATTCTGATTTTATAACTCACAATTGCGAGTTTATATCTCGCAATTCTGATTTTATAACTCGCAATTGCGAGTTTATATCTCGCAATTCTGAGAAAAAAAGTCAGAATTCTGAGATATAAAGTCGCAATAATTTTTTTTTTATTCTTTATTCAGTGGCGGAAATGGGCTTCCATAGTATTCTGTCAGCGAGCGAGTGAAGAAAAAAAAAACGTCATTTTAGCGATGCCGATGACTCATCTGAACGCTTCTGATTGGTCATTGTGTTCATAAGCTCAACAGAATCATGTGTGATTGGTTATAATGCGCAGTGCTTTAAAAACTGTCTCTGGCTCAGCGCCAGCTAGCAGATTTGAATTTAGCAGCTGATGATATGATGCGCTGAACGTTCTAATCACGTCAATGTGATTGTATTAAATATAGAAAATATTAATCTAAATTAAAAGGCTATTTTTTGTCTTTTGGAAGTTGTGTTCAAAATCCACTTGGCTCAAAAATCTGAGGGGGCACGTGCCCCCTCACTTTGAATGGGCATGACGCCTCTGTTTGCGGTGATTATATGAAATTGTTAAAATTGTTATAATGTTATAATTGCTATAACATCATATTTAAAGCACATACAAAATGCATATAAAATAGCCAAATACCAACTGATGATGCCTGTAACATATACAGTAAGTAACTTTGTATGTGTGTCCATATATTTTATCATAAATACATATTATATTTAACATTTTTATGACAGGATCTCTCAGCTACACTCACAACATAATCACATTTTAAAGACAAAAGGTGCAGGCCAATACTCTGGACTTCAGAAATCAGTAATCAGCTCTAAAATTCTGATCTGAGCATCTCTAGCTTTTGCATCTTGACTGAGACCTTGGACACAGGTGGGAAGATATAATGCACTAAATATACACACCAACTGGTAAAAGAGTGAGACAACATGCTACAACGTGACAGCCTGTCACAAGAGCAATATACGAGCAGAAGGGGCCCAGAGGTTTCTCCCAGCATGCCTAAGGCTCAGTTTCCACACAGCAGCTCAGAGGACAAGGTTAATTAGCATCTGACAGGCTTCACCTTTAAGGAAAGAATCAGCCTCTTTCCAGTACACAAAGGGTAAAGTCACAGGTCAGTCTTGCTCCTGAAGAGCTCCATTAATATTATTTTTATTTCCAGCTCTATCAACCACACCTGAACCAGCTAATCAAGGTCTTCCAAGTTCACCGAAAAAATGACAGACAGGTGTGTTATACCTGGAAGTAGCTTTCTCTCAACAGGCAAATGCATCATATTTTATTACATCATCCTCTGTTGCACTACACATAATATAACATTGTAATATAATCTTTGACCTTTCTATTTTGCCAAAATTGGTTGAGACGTTCATCCGAGTGAAAACACAAATATACAACAGCATCTTTATATAGCACCATTTAAAAGTGTTACACAGATAATGTATGCTTATAACACCTGGGATTCCCATGCGGTCTCCTTGCTTAGTTTCAAAGAAAAAAACAAAACCCAGGCAAAATGATATTCTGCAAAATGATATTATGTTGCTTTTTGCAACACTTTCAAAGTGAAATGTCTATGGAGTAGCACTAAAAGCGCATTCAGATTTAACCGAAACATATGAATATGAACCTGGAAGTGTTTTATTGTATTGATTGTTGTACATATCACAGAGTGTTTGGAAATGAAATGTCCAGTCATTGGCACTAAAAGGTTAATGCATTTGAAAATAACGTGCCACCTACACTAAAACCTAACCCAACTGATAGGGTTAAGAAAATCAAACATGAGACAAAAGATATCCCTCTACAGTCACACAACAGGAAAATACCATAACAACACTGATATCAGCAGATATCACACAAAAAACCCTTTAAATAAGGGCAAGTTTAGCACATCTTCAACAGAAAGATGGAAAAAACATTTCCGTATAACACTTCCAGAGAGACATAAGTGTGGCCTTACCTCGAAATTTCTTAGGAGGGTTGTTTAGGTCCCCAGATTCTGGTTGCACCACACAGCGGTCGTCCACCAGACTGCAGAGATGAGAGGACATGAATCAGAGAACTTCTCTGGAGGCAGCATACTGAGTATTTCTATTTTTATACAGCTATTTTTCACTTTTTTTGCACTGATTGTGGGGAAAAGAAACTTCAGAGTTCAAAATACTAAAGTGCTATTCGTAGCTGACAGCATGATAAAAACAGATACAATATTTAAAGAAATATGCAACCAAAATTATATTTCTGTAGAGGTCATCTATTGCATACCTATAAACGTTGAACAAATTAAATTTTAAATCATACACACATTTATAATTTACAACCTTTCTTAACTGGAAAAAGGAGTTCATCTTAAGGGCCTTTAAAAAATAAATAAATATTTTAAATATTATCTGGTGAAATATATACAATTAAATAAAAATGTATAAAATAATGAATACAAAATCATATTAAGAAATTACCCTGCATATTTTACACTTTTCAATTAATTCGTCCAGCAGACACTGGCTAAAAAATAAATAAATAAATAACTGCACATTCTCAAGGTAAATCAGTCAGGAATATTGTTATTTATTTGCAACCCTTGAATTAAGTTTTTCTTACATGTGAAGTATTACAGTATTAGTGTACAGAAAGAGAAACGACTAGCAAATCAAGAGGCCTTTGTGTTTCCTGAAAGGTTTATCTGCTCAAATGTATGAGCCATGGTTTTATCTTTTCCTCTCATTATGAGCAAATGTCAATTTATACTGATCAAATCATTCAGTGATAATGTAATGACACCAAAATTTGCCTCTCATTATACTTGCTCTATATCTCTAAAATCCACAATGAGTCAAGGGCAGTCTAACTCTTATTTCACAAAGCAGTTAAACACTTCTGTTTGGTTATGAAAAACTGTGACAAAGACATTCTATAACCGAAGTGAATCAGTTATGGCTGTATGAACAAATCCGCAGCTGACATATAAAAGTTCAAGGTATTTTCTTGCTATCATTCAATAATGTTCTCTCAAGTAAAAAAAATGACAGAGAATAGGGATATAGTGTTGTCAAAAAACAAAACAACTCTTGTTTGGGTTTGAATGGAGGAGGGAACATGAAAAGAAGCAACCAGAGATTTTTGGGCCACATATGTGATAGGATGAAAGATTAGGAATGTCCAAAAATGCCAAACAAGACTGTCTATAATTTATCAGTAGTCATATGGAATAATAGGGACTGTCTGTGGTAACATCCATCTCAGTGTTTTAAAGTTAAAATCCAATAAATCTCTGACAGCAACTCTTAAGCAAGCGTCTGGTCATGCCCTTAAACTGTATATTATTGGCTGCATTTCAAAACCTACTAAGCTGCAAACCTGAACTGCAATTTTTGGGAATCATACATGCATTAGAATGTACTAAATAAACTTGCACAGTTTTGCTGGGCATCAAATGTGCATTCAAATAGATACAATTTAATCTAAACAGCATTTTCAGGCATCACATGAATAGCTTTAAAATTAAAACTATAAAGTATTGTTTATGCTCAAACCTACACTATTATTTGTCTTATAAATTTCTACAGTGTTGTAATATTTCTTTAAAAATGTAGTCATTTTTAAAGGGTATAAACATTAAAAGTAAAAATACAACTTACTGCACACTGCATTTATAGTCATCAGTCACATACATTACAGTTTGGGGTCAGTAACACTGATTTTTATTGAACATAGTATCATAACTTAATACTATTCAGCAAGGATGCATTAAATTGACATTAAGTGAAAGACATTTATAATATTGGAAAATATTTTAAATAATTTCAAATAAATGGTGTTCCTTTAAACTTTTAAAGAATAATGAAAAATATTAAGCAGCACAGATGTTTTCAACATTGATAAAAATAAGAAATGTTTTTCAGGCAGCAAATCAGCACATTAGAATAAAAAATCATGTGAAACTGGAGTAATGATACTGAAAATTCAGCTTTGCATCACAGGAATAAATTACAATTTATAAAATACATTAAAATAGAAAACAGTTACTTCCGTTTTTAATAATATTTCAGAATATTATTGTTTTTACTGTATTTTTAATCAAATAAATGCAGCATTGGTGGGCATAAGAGACTTCTTTCAAAAACATAAACATTTGGAATGGTAATGAATGGAAGCTACACAGTACTGCTGATTATCACAGGTGTGTTTGAACATCCAACTTGAACCTACTCAGATTATTTGTTCATTTATAATTGGCCTACAAATGCTGTCTATGTAGGCAACTCACTAGAGTTTTAAAGTACAGTTATACAAATGAACCAGCAACAAGTCTGTATGTAATTTGCATCCAGTTTTCATCTATTCACCATAAATGCAACCTGGCAAGTGAATTTCACACTTTCCAGTGGATAACATACAGGTGGCTTTGGTTTTTAGTCCATTTGCACCAGGACTGCCAGTTCTCATCACACCGGCGTTGTGTCCTTTCTGGTTCCCTGTGCCCAGCTGTAGGCCAGGTGGCTCATTATCCCATCCGTGCTAAGGTCGCTCGGTGGCACAGAGACAAGCACTACACACTACGTACACCAGTGCAGCTAAATATAGCTGTGGCTCATGAGGATATGCACACAGTAGCAGGGCAGAGAAAGTGATTACAATGCACAACAACTGAACAATGGCGTCTTGACAAATGAGATCAGTCAACGTTCTGTTCTTCAAAGCCAATTGCTTGCTTTTGTTGCCATGGATGGGTGACGTGGGGTAGCCTTGTGTGTGTGTGTGTGTGGTCACATCACGCAGGCTGGCAAAGGGGGCTGATTGCCAGGAGGTGGCAGGGTATGATTAAGTGAAGACAGCACAATCTCATTTCCAGGGTAAGGACGTGAGGAGGGCAATGTTGAGACTTGGCTCCCTTTCCTTCAAGTGCAGGATCAGAATACAGAAACGTAAATGAGACCACACCTACCGTCAACTGTCTGTCATTCTAAACAACATTTTGTGCCGTATTAATATTACTATCTATCATTTATGTAACTGTTGGGTTGCATACAGGTCATTTTTCCAGTGGGGGAAACATAATGCTATATAGAAATATTAAAATGGCGTTACATTTACCAAAATTTTGCAGGTGAAATCAAGTAATTTTAATAAGAGCCTGCATAAACAGTGTTTTGAGCAAGGACAAAGAAGTTCTCCATGCATATGGAGAAGCTGGTTACGTGCATTCACTGCGTTGACCAATAGAAAGCTCCTTGGTTTGAAAGGGACTTCTGTGTGAGCTGTGCTTCATATAGTACATCACCAAACTACTGACATAGGACTTTTTCGGCCTAGAAATTTTTGCTGACATTTCAGTAACGTGACTGCTCCTAAATTGTGCATAATTAGCATAGGAAAAAAAAAAAAAGATTTAAAGGATTAGTTCACTTCCAGAATAAAAATTTCCTGATAATTGCATGAGGAATAAGGGTATTATCTAACCACAAATGCTCGTTTTGCACTAGCTCTGCTATGTGCGTGCGCGACTTCACGCATTACGTATTCATGTTGGAAAGGTCGTAGGCAGAAGTAGTACCGAGCTCCATCTGATTTTCTCCTCCAACTTCAAAATGGTCCCGACATCGTTGGGTTACCCTTTTTTGTAAATTTTCTTTCACTTTCTTTGTACATTCATTTTGTAAACACTGGGTCGGTACTTCCGCATTCATCACGCGTAACCTTATTCCAACGTGATTACGTAATGTGTGAGGTCGAGCTGGTGCAAGATGAGCATTTGTGGTTAAAAAGTATATAATTTTTTTGAAATGACCGACTGTTTTGCTAGATAAGACCCTTATTCCTCGGCTGGGATCGTGTAGAGCCCTTTGAAGCTGCGTTGAAACTGCACTTTGGACCTTCAACCCATTGGTCCTATGTCAGTAGTTTGGTGATGTACTATATGAAGTACAGCTCACACAGAAGTCACTTTTACACCAAGCAGCTTTCTATTGGTCAACAAAGTGAATGCATGTAACCAACTTCTCCATCTGCATGGAGAACTTCATGGCCTAATGGTTAGAGAGTTGGACTTGTAACCCAAAGTTTGTGGGTTGCAATATGGCTGCTCATTGCTCCGGGTCTGTGTTCACGGTGTGTGTGTGTGTTCACTACTGTGTGTGTGCACTTGGATGGGTTAAATGCAGAGCACAAATTCTGAGTATGTGTCACTTCAGTGCCACACGTCACTTCACTTTCACTTCACTTGATCCCCATTGAAGTCCACTATATAGAGAAAAATCCTCAAAAACCTTAATTTCTTTTCGACTGAAGAAAGAAAGACATGAACATCTTGGATGACATGGGGGTGAGTAAAATATCAGGAACTTTTTCTGGAAGTGAACTAATCCTTTAACTTTCAAAGTTGACATAAAATTCGACTACATAAAGATGCGGTCACATTTACTAAAATATCGAGAGCGAAACTTAGTCATTTCATTAAAAACCTGTTATTGGGAGTTTTGTGTAAAGCCCAAAACTTTCCCCATACAAATCTCGCTCATGTTAAATCTGATCGTACATATTTGTATAATCTATTTTCTAAGTGCATTGATCTTATTGTGAACAAATTATTTATGCATGTGTAATTGGTAACATTTTACAATAAGTTTCCATTAGTTAACATCAGTTTTTAGATACTAAGTACATTAGTTAACATGAACTAACAATAAAAATTATTTGTTAATATTAATTTCAATATTTTCAAAAGCTGTGTCAGTTACTATTTAATAGACCTGAGCTAACATGAACTTACACTAAACAGTTGAAGTTTTTTGATTGATGCTAACAAAGATCAATAAACACTATCAAATCTATTGGTCATTCTCAGTTAATGTTAGTTAATGTGGACTAATGGGACTTTATTGTAAAGTGTCTATCTACCTACCTATCTATCTAATCTTTAAATTAATATATCATAACTGGATCGTCCAGTGAAACAACAGATTTCTCTCTGGTGACATATGCAGAACTTCTCCAATCATTTAGTGCACTTAAACCCATCCCTGCAAACTCATCTGCCTCCACTTGTTAAGTGCAATGCCCACATCTCAAAAACCAATCAACAACTGATGAACTGAACCAAGTCTCCACCATACATTTTTTTCTTTTTCCATAATCTGTTAAACTTGGATGTTCATCACAATATGGCAGAAAAGATCTGTCTCTAGTTCTGTTTCATCTCAACTTTTAGGAAGGAGAAAACGCTTCCCATATCCCAATCTGAATTTTAAGAACCAGAACAGAGACTTTTGACTTGGACTAGAGAGTAACCACCTAGAAATGCTCTAGTAATGGCATTTATCATATTCCACTGAAAAAGCATCAGAAATCTACACTGTACTACATACTGCACAAAACATTCCTCAGTTACTTCTCATTTCTAAGTGTTGTACATTCACTTTCTTCTTCCTCTTGTGCTCCTGTATTTTCATCGAGTTCCTCTTATGTACAATGCTGATTTCCACTGGGTGATGACATGAGGATGGTTATCTTACCCTAAAGTGCTGATAAATCCATTGGTGGATCCCTCCGCATACAGGGAGCAGATGTCCCCGATGTGGAGGAAACTGGACATTTTGTCTGACATTTTGCTCCACTTTGCGGTGTGCCTGCAAACAAGATGATAAACAGATTAAGGTGCAATAAAATCAGCATACTACCTATATGTCCTTTATTCATCTTATTTAGATATTATATGTAGGTTACCATCAGATGTGGAGATAGCGAGACAATAATAGCGGGAGGACCATGGGGATGGATTCGAGAAAATGAGAATTTGCCATTTTGAGATGGCCTAGTTTTTGACAGGAATTCAAGGTCCTTCTGCTGTATGGGTGGATAATGAGAAACGCTCTAGAAAATACAGCTGTGCTACATGCTGAAAAGACACTTACTTATTTTGTTGATTCTTTGAAATGTATTGTTTGTACCTTTCTAAAGGGCTGCAGCACCTTGGTTCGACTAAAATAGCTGTTAAATCACAGTATCGTTTATGGACAAGTAGATGTGACATCTGACCTGTTGAGGGTCTCAACAAGGAGGGTTCAGGGCCAGCATGAGATTTCAGGTCAAATGACAAATGTCAGTTGTCCTATATGACCAGTACTGTTACCACGGCCTTTTATGTTTCTTGAACATATGTTTTATGCAATGCAACTTAAAAAATTGGTTTTCTATGTATTGTTATTGTTGCTTTCATTGTATAGCGATATTGTTGCTAAATGAAATATTATACATTTTAATGGTGCACTGATTATAATACTGAAATATGCTATAAGAAATAAAGCATCAATATATATTTCTATTTTCTAGCAGAAATGCTGTTATGAATTTATATTTCATTTATGATATATATAAAAAATATTTTTATTCATTTAATTTAACATTTCTTATTTTAGTACATTACATTTTTACAAAAAAGTAACAATCAAAATATAGATAATAAAACTGCAACAAATTAGAAATATATATATATTTATTTTGTGGGGGCATTGAAAATATTAGCATAAGGCCTATGTATCACTTTATGTTTAGGCTAATAGATAATTTAGCACAATCATCAGAACAAATTAACAAATAAAGAGCAATATGCATTCAGATCCTTTCATATGTATTCATTCACAGCTAATCCACTGAACACTTCTCTTCTGTGATCGAGTCAATTCTACAATCAGCTGAAGATGAAGCCTACAGTTCAATCAATGACATACGACAGCAGAGAACATCAATCAGGCTGCACAGATGCTATATATATATATATATATATATATATATATATATATACACACACACACGCACGAGTAGTACAAACAAATAGAGTGTTGACAGTGCTGAAATAATATCTGCCTTTATCTTAACTGACAGTTTATGCGCTATTGGAAAAAGAATGGAACTGTTTTCTTTGTCTGATTATAAAGACAAAAGACTAATTATTATTTGAACAGTAAACATGCTCTGCCTGTGAAATCTCTATTGATAAACCACATCATGCCCTCATGCTCTGTTTGAAATTCAAATATTACCCAAGTGAATAATGCAGATGTTTACTTTATTTTATTACACAGCTTCCTGAAATTCTGATTGGTCATTCATGATATTAAGAGGTCAAAATTACTGTACCACAAGGCAACGCTGAAACCTGTTTTTTTTTATGTTCATGATCAGTTCTTCTGCATCTCTACAAGGAATAAAATAATAATCTGATCAATATTTAATATCCATTTGCTTATTTACGTGATAAGATAAAATAAGCTATAAAACGCGGTTGAAGTGTATTCTGTGATAATGACTGCCTGACTGTACATTATCCCTTATTTAGTGACCGAAATAAAGTTGATAGTCTGCAATGAACTCTGTGCAGGAACAATAATAATGCATTACAGGCCCACTATAACAATAATTGCCTAAATCAACTGCAAATCACAGGAAAACATGAAACAATTCTCCATATTTTCCAAACTGACAAACACAACCATAATCTCGCTACAAGTCAGTTTATATTGTCAAATACCACATATTTATAGTAGACTAGTAAACACGTTGAATAACTCTGTGATGGACAGCTAATCAAAACTAACCCATTCTCAAGTTTATACAAGAATGCTTGCTCTGAAAACAAGGAAGACGAAACGCAGTGCACTGGCCAAATTGATTTGTTCCAGCTGTTTCTGCCATACATAGTCCTGTAATTTCCCTGTCAACTGTAAAACATGGGATTTGGGAATCTTGAAAATCTTTTAAAACTTTATATAAGCTCCACATTAAAAAGTTAAACAGTATGCGGCCTGTTAAAGCAAGCAGTGAACGTGTAGCTGGAATGACAGATGTATGTGGGCTGTCCCTGAAACACTGAATCGCTTATTTTTTACTGTGTGGGGTTTTAAATGTGGAGGCCGAACTTATCAAACTATAGTTTATATGTGTGGAAAAAATATTTCTACACAGACATATACAGCCGAGACATCAACCTTGACGCTGAGATCAAACCTAAAAGCTTAATTCGACAGGTGATAATAAACAGCCAATCAGAATTCACCAGCCTCGAACTGAGCAGTGCATTTTTTTTTTTTTTTTTTACCAAACAAACCGCTTTATTCCATAAACTCCAATCCAGAAACACACCATGAACACTAATACTCTAAACCCGACGGCAGAATAATGACTGCATCCACTATCTCGAGGATGTGTGCGGTCCACCTGCCTCCTCCAGCAGCAGCACTTCACACTGTTACATGGAAACATTCTAAAAATGTTACATTACCGCGACAACCTCAATCCGCGCATCGAACGCCTTTATTGATACACTGTAACCCGCTGACAAACTTCCGTTCTGCTCTCACTGATGGATGCATCAGTCATACATACATCCACTGCCTGACGCTGATGTCTCTTCTCGCAGTACAGTAACAGCAAGAGTTCAGCCGAACTTTACCTTCTTCAGAAGGAGACCGTGTCGGGAATAAAACACTGGCGGTGCAGTCAGCGGCAGAACTACTCCGGCCGAGATTTCTTGTTTAATTCCATGATATGCGAAAGTCCCCAATTGAAAATCGCGGCGTCTAGTTACCAGCTGGATTTTGTCCGCACTTGTCCGCTTTCTCACCACCTCCACATGAGCCCTGAAGCTCCGCCCCCTAACTGAACGCGCATCAGGAGTGAGAGATGATGGGTAATGAAGTTCTGAAGCTCTAAACTAACAGATAGATAGATAGATAGATAGATAGATAGATAGATAGATAGATAGATAGATAGATTATCACTAGTGTATGTCAAAAACAGGCAGGTATATGTTCTTTTTCTATAGGCTGACAGTGAATGATGGAGGAGCTTATGAGGTCATGAGGTCACTGACTGTCAAAAACAGAAGGAGCTGTTTTTTGGGGTCAAGTGAAGAGTTTATTTTAATATTAACAGAAGTGTATAATTCTTAATTACTGCATTTGCATTGTATCCATTATTCTATGTAATTGCATGCTGTGGTCTCATTGAATTTAGAAAGTCCAAAAAAATGCACCTGATTTTTAGATGGTGTTTTTAAAATCATGATACTTGATTGAGTGATGGCAAATAGCATCAGATGCATAATTACCCTTAGAAATCCAGCAAAACAGGTTTGCACCAGGCTAAACTGGTGGCGTGATGGACTACTTCCATGTGATTCTACTTCTGTCCTTCAATTGTGGTTTTCACTTTTTAAAAGTCTGACCCACAAATCAAGTTGGTGATCTACTTTTTTTCTTTTTTTTTTTTTGCATTTGGCCTACTAAAAACATTCCTCATGTTCATCAGTTGAACTGGAACACAGTTTTGATGTGCTTTGGCACTGGCTTTTAACGGTGTTCCCTTGGTAGAGGCTTTAAATATGCTCTGGGTTGTTTATGACATACACCAAACTCACATGCGATGCATTTCAAAACAGGTTGCTAAGTGAGAAGATCAGTGCAGTGGGTTTTAATTGTACTGGATTATTTATTAATGGGGTGTATTAATACTGATGGGTCAAGTGTGCATTAAAGAAGCAATCGGGTTGTTATAGGTATCAATATTGGTTAGTGTTTTTCTTTTTCTTTTTCTTAATATATTTTTAATATACACTGTCATTCAAAAGTTTGGGATCAGTAAGTTTGGGATCATTTTTATGTTTTTTAAATGAGTTTCTTATGCTTATCAAGCCTGCATTTATTTGTTCAAAAATACAGAAAAACAGTAATATTGCGAAATATTATTGCAATTTCTAGTATTGGTTTCCTATTTTAATATTTTTTAAAATATACATGATTTCTTTAATGAATTAATTGCAGCACTGAATTTTCATCAGCCATTACTCCAGTCTTCAGTGTCACATGCTCTTTCAGAAATCATTCTAATATGCTAATTTCTTATCAGTGTTGAAACTGTTGTTCTGCTTTTTTTCTTTTTTAGAAATCTTTTATAGAATCTTTTTATAGAAATATTTTCTAACAATAGAAGTCTTTACTATCTCTTTTTATCCATTCAACACATCCTTGTTGAATAAAAGTAGTAATTTCTTTAAAAAAGAAAGAAAGAAAGAAAGAATTTACTGATCCAATCCTGTTTTTATTAGTGTATATTGTAACACAAAATTTCTATTTTGAATAAACACTTTTTAACGTTTTTATTTATCAAAGTATAATAGTATCACAGGTCCCAAAAAACATTAAGCAGCACAACTGTTTCCGACATTGATTATATATCAGTAATTTAGAATGATTTCTAAAGGACTGTGTGACACTGAAAACCAGAGTAATTATATATACATCTTTTTTTTTTTTAAGTATATTAAAATAGAAATTTTAAATTATTTTTAAAAATTTTAAATTGCAATAATATTTTACAAAAAAAAAAAAAAAAAAAATCTGTAGTTTTGATCAAATAAATACAGCCTTGATGAGCATATAAGAAACTTATTTAAAAACATTAAAAATCTGATCCTAAACTTTTGAACGGCAGTGTATGTAATACAGATTATTATAATGATTTCTGAAGGATCATGTGAGTAATTCCTTCTGAAAATTCAACTTTGAAATCACAGGGATAAATTTCATTTTAAAATATATTACAATAGAAAATAGAAATTTTAATTTGTAATATTTCACAAAATTACTGCTTTTATTGTATTTTTGTTGAAATGAATGCAGCCTTGGTGCACGAGAGACTTATTTTAAAAATCTTACCAACCCCAAACCTTTGAACAGTAGCATATGATCTGATTTCTAAAAGCTATGGCCAGTTACACAACACTCTTTTCCAGAGCAGCATCCCAAAAATTGCCTTCCTGCTTCCCCAGCACAGCTATCACTCACATAAAGGTAGATCACCTAGCAACCGTGCGCTCACACACCCTGAGAATGATGTCTATGCCCGACACACAGACAGACACAATAGAGGCTTTTTGTGCTTGTCATTCATCATGTGCTGTATTCTGAACAGCAGGATGAGTAAGAGGGGCCATGAGTGTGGGTGGACTCGGGTCACTATTATCATACAAAGTTGTGCATCTTGCATTGGGCTCTCAACTTATTCTCCACCTGTGTGCGTTTGTGTGGAGTGGAAGAGAGCATCGATTAAGCCAGTAAATATCTGCAGCTACAGCTACTCAAACCGAAAGTGGCCATACAGCCCGTCCCTTTGATCTGCTGATGGTTGCAACAGTTAGCCCACGAAAAAACAACAATCATCTGTGGAGAAACACTGCAGACAACTATAAGATGTGACAAATGCCATTATAGAACAGTTGTTAGTGTTTGGACCACAAATAGAACTGGAGAAATTATAAGTGATGTGTTTAAAGGAATAGTTCACCCAAAAATTTAAAATTGCTGAAAATTTACTCACCCTCTGGCCATCTGAAATGACTTTGAAGATTTGGAGAAATTTAGCATTACACCAATGGATCCTCTTTAGTGAATGGGTGCCGTCAGAATGAGAGTCCAAACAACTGATAAAAACATCACAATAACACCACTACAGGCAAAAACATCTATCATCAAGGCATATTAACCTTCACTTCTGACCAAAATACTTGTACATAATCCATAATAATGAAAACGTCTGTCCCCTGTTGTTCTTTCACACCAAAATCCACCAACATATTTGTTCAGACTGTTTTCACTTGTAAATAGTGTTTGATCTCTTTCCTGATTCAGAAGCAATGCTTTAAAGTTAAGATGTCTTAATGATGGACTTGCTTCTAACAAACACATAGCTTTTCACTTCACAAGACATTAACTGATGGACTGGAGTCGTATGGATTACTTGTGATTATTGTGATGATCACAATAATCACATAATAAACTCTCTGGACTCTGACGGCACCCATTCACTGCTGAGAATCCATTTTGTTGTGTGTCAGCAAAACTGAGGGGTGTGTAAATTGAGTGCTGTCTGCAAGGCAATAATAAAATTAGCCAACCAGTGAGGATTAAACAGCCATTGTTTGTCAAGGTTGATTCAATTAAAGGGATAGTTCACCAAAAAATGAATATTCTGTCATTAATTACTCACACCCATGTTGTTCCAAACCCGTAAGACCGTCGTTCATCTTTGGAACACAAATGAAGATAGACAGCCATGCAACTACCACGTTCAAGGCCCAGAAAGATAGTAAGGACATTGTTAAAATAGTCCACCACTGATGTCACATGACTATTTTAAGTGTCCTTACTATCTTTCTGGGCCTTGAACGTGTCAGTTGCGTTGCTGTCTATGCAGGGTCAGAAAGCTTTTGGATTTCATCAAAAATATCTTAATTTGTGTTCTAAAGATGAACAAAGGTCTTACAGGTTCGAAACGACATGAGGGTGAGTAATTAATGACAGAATTTTCATTTTTGGGTGAACTGTCCCATTAAGGCTAATACAAACACTGAGGCTGTCTTTTAAAGTGACCCTACTGACTTTCATACATTACATGAATTATAAGAAAATCAGATTGTTATACAGTTTAAATCTGTTTCTTTTGCAGACATGATGGATAGCTCATCATACGTAAACGTGGCTTCATTATAAGGTTTCTTAGTCTGGATCAATCTGGAATGGCATTCACAACCCAATTCACTCACAAAATGTGACGCACTTTCAAATGACACAGGAGATTCAATGAGGAAAAATAAAGGGAGATGAGATTATTTTCCACTGAGAAATGATTAGATGGCGAAACGTAGACAAATACATTTTTTATATTTAGTTTGGGATAATGGGCACAATTAATTATCCACAAAAAAATAAAGAATCAAGGGTCAGTTTTGATTCTGATTTTCCGAATCAGGGTCTCGACTTATGGTCTCAGTCAACACCACATGTTTCCATCATACTAAAGGTTGACAGTTATCTCAACTACAAGTCGACACAGTAACCTTACCATTAAAGAGAATTATACTCCTCTGAATAGCCACTGTTCAGTGTTTGAACTGAATCCAGCTGATTTAAATGGACAGCTTGGTCTGCGTTTGGGGCCCTGAGGGTCTCGTCTGGGTCTAGGAGCATCTCCAATAAAGAGAAAAAGAGTATAAATAAATTCACTGCTGTCCAATATTTGGGGTCAGTAAGTTTTTTTTTTTTTTTAAATTAATACTTTTATTCAGCGAGGACAGTAAATACCTTTATAATGTTACAAAAAAAGTTAAATAAAGCTTTTTTTTTTTTTTATAAAAAACCTTTATCTCAGAAAAGCCATAAAGAAAAATAATCACAAAAATATTAAGCAGCACAACTGTTTTCAACAATAATAATAAGAAATGTCTCTTAAGCATCAAATCAGCATATTAGAATGATTTCAGAAAGATCATGTGACACTGAAGACTGGAGTAATCATGCTGAAAATTCAGCTTTGCATCACAGGAATAAATTACATTTTAAAATATATCCAAATAGAAATCAGTTATTTGATATTGTAATAATATTTCACAACATTACTGCATTTTTCTGTATTTTTGATCAAATAAATGCATCCTGAGTCAGCATAAGAGACTTCTTTCAAAAAATATATTAAAAATCTTATTTAACCCCATACTGTTAAACAGCAGTGTAAGTGTAACAGCAGGTGGATTGTGACATGGTTACGTCTGAAACCAAAAAACTCTATTTTGTGTTCTGTGATATGATATGAACCACCTCTAATCTGATTATAATTTAAGCCAGTTGTATCACAACATATTCTGCATATAATGACGTGACAGGACCACACAGATGACAGATCCAAATGAACCAGAGTTATGTGTCCCGTTCCACCCTACAGGACAAAGTTCTTCATCACTAAAAATAAAAGACAATTATACCGTGATAATGGCTCTAGTTTTCCCAGAGGAAATGGTCTTATTAAGCCAGCTACAGCATTACTCTAACTGGGTCTTGTAACTCATTGCTCTGCGAGCCATGAATTGTCATTAATAAGCCATTATTTAGTTTAGAATCATACATTTTACACATGCATATTCCACAGTTTATCAATTCACATGCTAAAAAAGCAGAAACATATGCTTGACAAACAATATGCTCCAAGAGATGTGCATCCCCTTATCATAATCTAAAGTCTGCACGCTCTAGTATGTGGTAACTATGGAAATGAATCATTTGTACTCATCTGAGATATGATATCTGAGGATGCAGTGCAGACAGACTCTTCAGAGAGAGAGAGAGAGAGAGATCTAGTGGAAGGCTTTTGAAATAAAAAAGGCATCACTGTTAATATATTCGCTCAATTTCCCCTCATTGAAGCAGGCCTGCGATCTTGCTGTGAGCTGTTACACAATACAAACAGCCGAGTTTAAGGTCACTTTCTTTCTCCATTGCGGATGACAGGACCTCCAGCGGTCTGTGTTGTTGAGTAATAAAGGCCAATTAGCAGGTTTGAGCTTCGAAAGCTTCATTAAGTCACTATTAAGCACTGTGCAATTTGACTGTCACTAATGGCAGCGTGGAGGACAGGCGTGACGGATGAGAGGAAACTAGGCTAAGTGTGTTTCTGCAAATGAAGAATTCGAGAACGTTAAACAGCGGAGGACAAGCAAAGACAGCAGAGATTGGTTAGCTTTTAACACAAAAATATGGGCACTTGATGATTGGAGTGTACTGCATAATCTTACCTCAGGATATCAAAGCCATTAAGAACATAATGCATGTAAGAATAAAATTGTTAACAGTGAAGGGATGACTTTTTAAATAAAGACCTTATATATCTTAAGGAATTTCCAGCAGGTTGTCTCTATGGTGTCTTATGTATATGGCTTATACTTACGACCTAAAAGTCAAATCGTTATCTAGGCCACTGGAATATTTTTTTTTTCTCATGTTGCAGTGAAATTCTCCTGACAATGTTCTATATAAAAATATAAGGCAACATGGTTTTAAACTCGGCTGCACTGAACACCAGCAGCGTGGACATTAACCAAGTCTTGAGGGACACACTTGTTTAATAAAACACTGCCCTACTTTCTCCTGAGGATCTCAAAGCCAGAGGAAAAAAGGCAGTCAACAAACAGAAATGCATCTTTTTTGGGATCACAAGTTTACTACCCTTTTTTTTTTTTGTTACCCATTCCATACCACATTATATAAATGTACATATATGTAAGCATTTTTTTTAATTATCAAAACTTTAAAAAAAATTAATGTTAATCAATCAATAATCATTACTTATTATTACATTATTTGTATTATTTATGAATTATATTATTTTATGTACATTTTATATATTTTATCAAATCAATTGTTTATATACAAAAATAATTATTGTATTTTAAACATTATCAGTATTGCTCATTGATTAATATGAATCAAATAACAAATAATGATTGTTGTTGATGTTATTAAATTAAAATAATTAAATTTAATAATTAAATTTAAAATCAACTCTTTAAAATGATCCTATATTATATATAATTATCTTATATTATTTTAATATAATAATAATAATAATAATGAAATATATGAAATAAATAAATAATAATAATAATAATAATAATAAATGTATATAATACAAGATAATATTAAGCAAATAATAATTTCTTTTTTTGTGATTTTCTCAGTACAATTCTTATTTAAATATATTAATATGTAAACTTTAATACTGATAAATATTTTTATCAAAATTAATTATTGTATTTTCAATCATTAGGAGTATTGCATCACGTTAACTGATTAATAATCAAATGACAAATAATGATTGTTATTGTTACTAAATTATTTCAAATCTGAATCTTTACTTATAAATTATAAATCTGAATACGTTAAAATGTTATGTAATATAATAATAATAATAATAATCATCATCATTTTAAAATTATTAAAATATTAAAAATATAAACATAAAACTAATTATTAATAAACAAATAATAATAAATAATAAACAAATCAAATAACAAACTTTTATTAGTTTTATGTTTTTTTGTTTTGATTTGGGTCCAAATTTCCCCCCAAAAAATTCTTTATTTAAACATATTAATAATTCAGTCAGAGGTGTCAGGAAGTGTCCCTCTCAGCGGTGCAGAGGTTGCCATCAGTGCCACTCAATTTCTCTCTGTCTGAGGAGAAAACGAGACCTCACCATAAAAAGACAGCAATGAGACCTTGACATGCCCCTCTTTGTTAGTCAAACTCTTAAGTATACACCTCAAGAGGCAGAGCTGACACTTGCTAACTGAGCAGAGAATTACTGATTTCACTCTTCAACAATCGTTGCTAAACACTCCAGCCTACACGCGTCGTCCAGTCGATATCACACATCCCGTTACCATAGAGACCTGGGAATGTGCTCACTCACCAAACCCTGTGAGTCATGAGACAAAAACAGGATTTGGAGAGTTTGCCACGATCCTCACATTATCAGCCCATCCAAGTGCAAGGAAAAACAATCACTACACAACAAGCAGAAGCACCAGACACAATGAAGAACCTCACCAGACACCACTTCAACATCTTTAACATTGGCTTACATCCCTGAGAAAACAATTTGCAGATTTAGGTCATCATACATCAGAAACTTAAATATTAAAATAATTTGCGCAAAGAAAATTTACATACATATATATATATATATATATATATATATATATATATACACACACATAAATAAATAAATAAATATACACACATAAATAAATAAATAAATAAATAAATATATATATATATATATGTATATATGTATATATGTATATATATATATATATATATATGTGTATATATATATATATATATATATATATATATATATATATATATATATATGTATATATATGTATGTATATATATATATATGTATATATATATATATGTATATATATATATATGTATATGTATAGATATGTATGTATATGTATATATATATATATGTATATATATATATATATATATATATATATATATATATATGTATATGTATATGTATATATATATATATATATGTATATACACACACACACACACACACACATATATATATATGTATATATATATATATATATAAATATATGAGATATATGAGATAGATAGATAGATAGATAGATAGATAGATAGATAGATAGATAGATAGATAGACAGACAGACAGACAGACAGACAGACAGATAGATGGATTTTTGCATTGTCAATAAGGACAGATATTTTATTATGCAAAAAAAATCCCCAAAAATATTATTAATACAAATATTTAGGTCCCTGTCTCAGCATATAACATCCTAAACATGTGCTATAATAAATTATTATAGATTATTGGATTTTTGAAAATAAATGAATTTATCATATATTAGGTCTATGACATCCTAAACATGTTACAATAATTTATTATATTTTTAAACATATAATAATTTACAATATTTTGAAGGTTATTTAGTAATACTAATATAATTTTATTTGTATTATTATATTTAAGTCCCGGACTCAGTATATGACATCCTAAACATGTTATTATAAATTAATATATTTGAAAAAAAAAAATAATAATAATTATATTAAGTCAGTTATTTAGTATGATAAGTAACAACATATTCATGGGGGAAAAAATGCACTCAAAAATGTCTATTGACCGAGATTTCCATAAGAAACAGGAAGTTCAGTCTAATGGATGTAACCAAACTTGATGTGTAAAAAGTCACTGATAAAGGAAGAATCTCTGCTCCTACCCAGCATGCTTTGTGCTTTGCTCTGGTTTCTGGTCTCGGTGCTAATTAACCCAGATGTGGATATTAATACTGCGGTGGAGATGAAAGCGGGGCTGGAGTGGAAATGGGGCAGATGGAGAGGAGAGGGGGCAGGTTTCAGGGTGGCGTCAGAGTGAAATGGGTCACTTCCACCCGTGTGTGACAGGAGACTAAAAGCCGTTACTATATTAAAACACCCATGGGCCCTTTTTAATTGCTCATTACCCACTAGGATATGGTGAGAAACCCAGACTGCTCTTAAAGGAGACATTTACACTCAAACGACAAGATGCTGCTGTTGTATGTTTTGGAAGAACTGATAAAGTTTGTTTAACACTTCATAATAACCTGCAAATTGTTAACACTGTAGCAGTTTGACTCTAGTGTTGAAGTGCTAAGCACAGAATTCAGTCTGATAATAAATAAGGTTTATCGTCTTATTATCAACCCTACACGGGATTCTCAAATATTACTATGTGAACCATGTTTGAACATTTGGAAAAATAAGTATATAGATAACAATAAACAACGCAGAGTTTACATACATGCTTGTTTCGCTTTCTTTCATCAATAAAATCAATCAATCAATCGACAAGATAAACCTGAGAAACAGTAAAAAAAAAAAAATACCTTCACATGAAGGAAAGCATGTGTAGTCAATGCATTATCATGAACAGTGTTATTTTAGTATTAAACGTTATTTAGTAATATGTTATATAATTAGGTTTTATTAGTTCTTTTAGGTTTCATTTTAAAGTTTTTTTAAGTAGTTTTGTTTTGATTGTTATTCATTTTTGTTTGTTTTTAAATACATCTATCTAGTTTTAATTTATTTTTTATTTCAGTTTTAATTTAGAACTTAATTTTATGTATTTTGGTAAGTTGCCATTTTTCATTTCAAATTTGAGTTTATTTTTTTTTCCATCTACTATTTGTATTTTATTAAATTTGTATTTTATTTAAATTGTGTTTTATTTTAATTTGTGTTTTTTTTTTCAGTAGTTTTATTTTTAGATAACATTAAAAACACTTACAATGAACAGCAATTTTTACAGCATTTATGAATCTAGGTTAATATTCATAAACATATTCATGTTTGCTCATAACACATTAACTAAAATAAATGTTAATTTATACTTGATATTTAAAATATATATTTACCATGAACCTAGATTCATATATTCTATGATTTTTTTTTTTCCATTTATACACTGTGCTTTGAGCTAATGTAAACAAATTAAACCTTATTAAAAACTGTCAAAGAATTTGTCATAAAGGTTTATTGCTAAATGTACACCCAAACATGTAATAAAAACATATAAAATATATATGTTTTGCACACATACATACATAATATACTGCATGTGTTAATCAAAATGGAAAACTTTCCCCCCCCCAAAAAATAAATAATAATAAATAAGTATTTTTCCTGGTGGGTCAGACTTTAAAATTTGTTAAATCAGTCATGATATTTTAATATAAATACAACTTTTGAACATTAAATTAATCCAAAACAGTTCTACAAAACATTTCTAATCCCAACTCATTAGGATACATTAAATACATTATTCAATGTAGAACTGACATATCTAATGGTAAAAACCCTGTGCAGTTTGAAGCCCCACAGTGACAGACTTTTCTCAGTGGTATTTTATCAGCATCAGGCCCTGTGTGTGTCCCAATTGGTGCTTTATCCCATTTCAGTGCGTTTGTGTTCCCGTTTTGTCCACCTGCATAGTCAAAAGTCAGTTCTTCGTACCTTTCTATATCACGATTTGTGAACAGAGCGAGTCTGGGCAGCAGTGCGTGCACTCGGACGGGCACCATGAGCAGGTTGGGCTGGCAGGAGTGGTTGATGAACCTCCCCACATTGCCCACGGTCACGGGGTCCACGAACGTCTGGGTGACCCTGTCCCCTCCGCTGTGCTCCTGCACAGCAATGATGTAGTTCATTTCTAGAGGAGTCTGGGAGAGCTGGCGGTGACGGGCCTCGTGAGACCCAATTACTTCCCCGGCGTACTCGCATACGAATCGGCCACAAGGGAGGCGCTCCAGAGCCTCCACCCCCAAACCCCTGTCCTTGGTGCTGAAAACACCCAGACGAACCTCCACCCCCTTTTGAATGACACGGTTCTGGCAGGACTCGCTGCATGCACATAAGGCATTGCACTCGAATACAGGCCTGCTGTAGCCGCCATCCTCTCGCTGTTGGTTCAGACGTCCCATGCTGTCATACATCTGGCTGAACCTCAGACAGGACCGGGCACGACACGAGCAGCCCGGGAGGGTCACCGCACTAGGATCAAGGTCATAGCCTGGTCCTTGTACATTATCTGGCACATACTAAAGAAGTGATTCTAATTAAGACTTACTGTAAATTGGAAAAACAGTCTGAAAGTACAGTCAAACCAAAAAGTATTCAGACACCAGATATAATTTTTGATATCTTTTTACTAGTGGGTGCAGGGCACTATAATTCTTTTATGCAAGTGAGGATAGCAAAATAAAGTGAATTGTGACATATGTGACCCTAGACCACAAAACCAGTCATAAGGGTCAATTTTTTTGAAATTGAGATTTCATTTGTTAGGATAGGACAATATTTGGCCGAGATACAACTATTTGAAAATCTGGAATCTGAGGGTGAAAAAAAATCAAAATATTGAGGAAATCACTGAGAAATCCTTAGCAATGCATATTACTAATCAAAAATTAAGTTTTGATATATTTACGGTAGGAAATTTACAAAATATCTTCATGGAATCTTTACTTAATATCCTAATGATTTTTGGCATAAAAGAAAAATCGATAATTCTGACCCATACAATGTATTGTTGGCTACTGCTACAAATATACCCGTACTACTTAAGACTGGTTTTGTGGTCCAGGTCACATATTATACCAAAAAATTCTTCATACAGTGGACTACCAGTAAAATTGATACAAATTTGGGAGCAAAAATTAATCAGACACTTTGACCTGACCTTGTTTGCTTAAGTGTTTTTCTTTAATTGCTAATGTGAACTTTTTACACCACAGACTGAACAAAATTAAGCATTGCTTTGTAATTGTTTGACTTAAAATGGTATTATCTAATTATGTACTTAAATTTAACAGATGACATCTATCCAACCTAATTCATTACATACCTTTCTATCAAAGTTATCTGACATTATCAAGATGAATTTGTTCTGACACAGTTTAAATTTGATTTCTTATCATATTGTATTACCTGATTCTAAACTATAGTGAATAAACTGTGATAAAGTAAGAAATGTTGAAGGTGTCTGATTAAATTTTGGTTTGACTGTATATGAAAGTGCTGCCATCTAGTGGTGCTATGGGTATTTATGCTATATAAATCATTAAAATAAACTTTAACTGATGTTGAAAACACTATTAGCCTGCAAAATTATGAAAATGCCAATATATCTATAAAGACTTTAATGTAAGGCGAGTGAAATGTCATGTTATTACCTGAAAGTTGGAAAAAGTCTCTTTGGGAACATTCTCGAGTCCGTCACTCAGATCTCGACTGTAGGATCGCTTCGTGTCTTTTTTTATAACTTTCTGTCTGATTCGGATGTGAAAGAGGACATTATTAACCTGGGGTTTGTTATATCGATGTATTCATGTAAGAAATGCGAACGGAAGCGGAAATGCTTTAACGCTCGAAGTCGATGCAAAATAAAAGTCCAGTCGTGCATTCTTCGTGTTGTTACATCGACGTTTTTAGGATGCTATTTGTTATATAAATCTTCACGTTCATGTTGTTATGAATTGAAAAATTGCGGAGTTTTAATGTAACAAAAAAGTTTATGTACAAGCACAGATGCTTGTCTCAGAATTATTTTGTTATATCATGATTTATGAAAGAGTTAGATGCGACAGAGCTGTAACCCATACTTTAAAAGGTTTATTCTGCTTTCAGCAACTGTTGGCATATGTAGGATTAAAACATACCGGTTTTATTTTAATATTTGTTATTTATTGTAGGTTATAGAAACGTTCACAAAACTACTTGTAACAAAACCGTGATTATATGAATTAATTTATCTATAAAAACAAGTTTCAGTTTTGTGAAGTCTTTCAAAATCAATGCAACAGAAACATTACCGATTAAAAACAGGCTGAAAAAAGCATATTATATCATCTGTCCATAAACCAATATTCCCTGATTATCAAAGGCTCTCATTTAACCACAAACATGACTGTTTAAATGTTTGTTTTTTTTAATGTTTAACCACAAAAACATCTTAACAGACACAAAGACATAAAACTGTGTAAATACAGAAAAGCACTAAACACTTTAAAAACAGTCTGATTGGCACTTTAGTGCTTTCCATCCACCTCTGACTGGCATTTTTCTATGCAGATGTTTGTTGCATTATAAATGTACAGCAGGCAGCTATGTATTTCAAACACAAATTTTTGTAATTTAACAAGAGGACAGATTTGTAAAACAAAACTCAAACAATTATTAGCTATTGATTAAAAAAAAAAAACAAGGCATGTCTATCCAAGGTATTTTCAGTGTATATTTGCATGACCGTTAATATATTGCATGGAGAGTTCAACAGTTGTTTAATAGCAGATCAGAACTAAACGATATACGGCAAGCACCACAGAGACAGTAACAGGCTGCCTGACAAATCAAAAAAAAAAATAAAGGACCAGATACAGTATAACCTCAGCCATAATCAGGCATGAAATGAGGCAAACACATATCTGCTATAGCAAAGACATCATCACAATGGTCCCATACAGAAATGAACTGATCCACCACAGCCAACCAATAGAAATTTAGTTTGAATAATTAAAGCAAATGACAAAGACAGGAGGTGAGTGTTCGTAGCCATGATCTTGACTTTGGCGTCGACCCAAGACGAAGTCTAAGTCAAGGTTTCTCCTTTTGTGACCTTAAGAGACAAAACAGAAAACAAATTGGCTTTATTTCATCATGTAAAGCTTCTTCCCTCAGGCCATCTACCTCACAAACAGTTAAATGTTCTCCCCACTGTGCAATACCCAACTATCCATAATTATATTATACATATGTTATTGATTTAACATATCTTACATCTATCCAAATTCAATTTGGATCATTTGTATATAGCACATCTGTACATACAATAAATATATTGTCTATTGTTTTCACATATTTATGTTTATTTTGTTATTTGTGTCTTGTTATCCTGTCTGTGCACTGGAAGCTTCTGTCACCAAGACAAATTCCTTGTGTGTGTACGCACACTTGGCAATAAAGCTCTTTCTAAACTCTTGTTATTGACTTAAAACATACTCTGGCTTCAATGTACTCAATCCTCCTCTCCAAAGCAGTAAGCTTCTCATTCAAAGTGGCTAAACGGGACCTGCAGGACATATCTGAGGGGGAAAAAAAGAAACAGAAACATTTCTTATTAGGACACATACAAGAAAAGTCATAATTTCCTGTGACACAAATATCATGTAATAACCTTACAAAGATTTAGAAAAAGAATAATAAGCAAAATAATAAAAATAATAATAAATAGGCAAAAAATGTTATTAATATAACTATGAATAAGAATAATATTATACGCTATCTATATTCTATATAATAATATAAAATAAAATTTTAATATTTAAATTATAAATATTAATAATTATATACATATTTATAAAATATAAACCATAATAGTTATAAATAAATCACCTTTTCGTTACATTATTGATATAACAGATATTCTGTAAAGGTACTAGCACTGAAATTGGGGCTGCTTTATCAAAACAAACTGCATTAGTTAGTCTTTACATTAATGCACCCTGTTAGGCCCTTTGACCATAAGCAAAGATGTGTATATAGTTATTAAAATATGTACATTTCAGTATACAAGCAAATTTGGTATTAATCATCAAAGTGCAACTCTGAAACATGAACGACAAGAGCAGGATTAGCCCAACCCAACGCCCTGCATGTGTTTCCTGGTCACTGCACTGCCTGTATGCCTAATAAACTACTTCTTTAACATATATATACTCACTTATTATACTATTACTTGGTTCTAAACAACATTAAAAAACAAAACAACTGATGTAACCCACATATTACGCAGTCGAATGACCACTGCTCTCGATTAGCATGCTAGCGTGAAGAAATGGCGTAATAAATTATGTTAACAAACGACAAGCCGCAGCTTCCCCATCTCACCGAAGGAATTGAGGAAATCGGCTATTTTCTTAATGCTGCTGGTGATCACTTCGATATATTCACGGTTCGCCCAGTCTTGGTGTATTTCCCTTTGCACGGGATCCTCCTGACCGGCCATCGTGAGCTAGTTAGCTTTAGCATTAGCCGCTGACTGAGAGAGAAGGAGCAGCGCCCCTGACGGACAAACACTCACCGTTCATTGTGCATCCTGTAATTTGAAATTAAACACTTTAAATAAGTAAATATATTATAGAAATTTAAAATAAAAATACGTTTTACGGCTTGACTGAAATCTCCCTGTTAAATATTAATTTGCTATCTCTTGCACTTCGTATTGTTTGATATTCTTAACTCTTTTGAACGCAGCCAGCGCGTACAAACGTAATAAACGGAAAAAAAATACACAAACAGAAAAATAATAACATTCTGACGCACGTTATTAACAGACATTAAACTCCGTGCGCGCGACCATAACACATCTGGAGATTCATAACGGATCAGCCTTCAATCAAAGTATAATGATGCATATGACTTTTATCTATATTAACATTTTCGACTATTGCTCATTTCTAACTGTGTACTGATGTGTGACTGTTCTTAGCACTGAAATTATTATTATTACCCGTTCTGGCTTACTTTCACATCCATTTTTTATATTTTTTTAACGTAAGAGGCCACAAAACTTAAATGTGCGAGACTTCACGCGAGTTCAGTTATTTTTAACGGTACAAAACTAAACATTGTGTGGCTTCATATTGAAAAATCATGTTTATCATTTCTTATCAAACTGTATTGTCGTAATTATAAACACAGTGATTTGTAGCGTAAATAGTTTTATCGTTTACTACACTTTATTCTTATAGATATTTATATAGCAGCTGAATTGGAAGTCTCACAGATTCACAGAAAATAGCTTATTTGTGTGTTGCAAAATAAGGTGGATATCCTACAGTACCTTGTCCAAAACATTAATATTATGGTGCTGTTTTATCATATTAAAGTATTTTGACCTTTTGACCTGTATTGTACAGAGGTTATTAATGAGCACTGATGTAATTGTTTGGTGTGAACTGTTTTTATTGTGTAACATATTGTGCTTAATTGTTTTAAATTAATAGAGCGATGTCAAGCAAGTTTAGAAACTGTAGACGAAGCCTTGCTGCCGCTTTGGATCAGGCAGCAGTCGAGGTTCCTAATTTATCATCATCGTCTCCAAACAACTGCAGCCTGATTAGAAGATCACAGGATGACATGTATGTATCTGACCACTGCACTGAGAGGCCAGATTGCATGTGTTTTTTATGCATATACTGTTTTATCAGTGATAAATGTGCTGCAGTTGGCCTAATTATCATGCCTGTCATCAATAACGAGGGCGTTTTCTATAAATAGGAATGAAGACTTTCAGTGCTGCACACGGTCTGCAGAACTGCAAGATCTATGTGGGCTCTTCGGTTAGTTTTATTATCATCAAAATCATTTCAGGCATGAGACTTGCCAGTTTTGAACTAATTCCCTCCTCAATTTTCAGATGTACAGACCTTGGAGGATCTTGTGGCAAAGCTGGAGTTTGAAAATGAGTTGAACCGCGTCTACAGTAGATTCCTGCAAAGTAAAAACCAAGACCATGGAAAGAACACAGAAAGTGTGAATAGCGATGTGGAAGAGGGAAGTACAGGCCGCTGGGTTCACGATAGTAAGGAGGAATATTCCTTCCTGCTAGATGTGATTCTTGAGATTGAGCGGGACAATGACTTCACTGCTGACTGTGACGTCAGTGCTTTGGAGCGGGACTTACAGTTATCACCATAGTTTTGGTGCCCTCAACGATTTATATGTTATACTTCTTTTCAGTTTGAAGGAAACTGGGCCATTTTTAAAATAAAATAGGAGCTACTAAAAACTTTTGGCTACTATAGTTGTATAGATGTATGTTTGTATAGCAGAGTTTATAGCAATACAGTATATGCATGTCATTCTTAATTGCTACTTGTGTAAATTAATTTATTGCTGCACTAGGAATCAATATAAATAAAACAGATGAATAATCTCTCCATTCTAAAGGATATATAATCTTTATTTTATTATTATTATTGATCTGTTGAAATTACAAGTAAAAAACAACATTGTCTGACTTGCACTGAATAAAATACACATGGTTCGTCAGCACTGGTGGTAAAATATTAAATTTGTTAAAAAATATTGCTATTGATCTATAAAGTTTTCATTTTAATTTGTTTTTTTTAATAATATCTGTATATTAATTAGACTGAATAAAATAGTAGAAATATTACTATTGGTCTATCCCGTTTTAATTTTGTTGAAATTTTATTTATTTATTTGCTTGTTATAATATCTATAATATCGTTTTATGACAAAATAAACAGTGTTATTCTTTTCAGTTCCACTTTCTGACTTCTCCACTTCACAAGGGCTGGTGGTAAAATATTTATGGGTCACGGGCATTGGTGGTAAAAATTGTATTTTTGTTTATAATAGTAAAAACATTACTATTAATTTAAACACTTTAAAAAATTTTAATTTGTTCTATTATCTATATACTTATAACACTGAATAAAATATTTATAGGTCATAGACACTGGTGGTAAATATATGTTTTTGTTTAGAAATGGTAGAAATATTACTGTGGATCTATACAGTTTTAATTTTTTATATCTATATACAAAATTGCTGCTTAATTTGAATATAAACTCAAAATAACAATTCTGTATCATTCTAATTAGGTAAATGATTAATGATTCCACATAAGTATGATATGACAAATCTTCACTTGCACTGTGTGGATAGTTATTTTCAGTGTTTGCACAGTGTCAGCATGACAAAGCATAATCTAAACTGGATTCAGTATTATGCTGTTCATTAAAACTAAGTTTATTTAGTTAGAGAATAATTCATTTTTACTGTGCATTAGAACACCCACAGTACTAACTTGTTTAAACCTGTGCCAAGGGGAAATATGTGACTTCAAATTTAAAAAAAAAAAAAAAAAAAAATGTGGAAGTGAAAGTGTAAGGCTGAGGTTTGTCATATGAACTGCTTCTGTTTTTTGTTCAGTGTCGTGAACAGAAATAAGGAACAGAAAGAAAACTTTTTTTTTTTTTAAGTTTTATTTTGGTTAACAGTTGAAAGATAAAACCTGATCTGTGCAGTTCATGGATAAATTACAACTATTATAATAAACATTTACAGTTACATCAGAAGCTTCCCTCAAAAGGGTTTTAGGAAGCATCTTCATTAAGTAAACAGTCTAAAAAACAGCCGCACTTTAATCGTGTCTGCACAGTCGGCCTATATCAAACAACAATCTACAAGTGATATGGAATGGACGGTCTATCTCGCATGGCCACAACACGAGGAGGTTGCCAGGTTTATTTTGTCCTCTTCAGAAGCTCTTTGATATCTGCTTCAATGTCGATGGTGAGGAACCTTCTGCTGTATCTCTTGAACGGTTCCCCGTCCGGGCCGATGAGGAACTTCTCAAAGTTCCAGGAGACGTCATTCCTGTTCACCGGACTCCAGATGATGAATTTGGGATCACCCATCAAGGACACAGAGTCGTCACTGGGCCGAGGCAGCTTCTCCTTGAGGAACACAAACAGAGGGTGGGCGTTCGCACCGTTCACTTCCAGCTTCTCCAAAAGTTGGAAGTTTGGTTCGAAGCCATTTCCAGGACGGACGTACTTCAGAGACAGCAGAATTTCATCGTTCTTGCAGTTCTCCTGTTGAGCAAGCAAAATTGCACAATATGTTAAGCAATAAAGCAGATAACGGCATGTGAGCATAGAATCAGTTAACAACGCAGGTTTTGTCCATTGTCATTGCTATCAAAAATAAACAAAGCTTTGCTGATAGCGATAACAGATTGTGAAATATTTCAATCACTTCTAAAATACAAACCACTGAAAATTAGAATATATTATTTAATATTATTAGTATATATATATATATATATACACACACACACAAATTTAAATTATTGTTAGTGTATAATATTATATTATTATTTTAAATATATATATAAAAAACTTTAATGTATTAAAAACAACAACAACAATATACAAAAATTAATGCATTTTAAAAAGATATAAAAATATTAACGATATTGAACAGGTTTGACTACTTTAGTAATTTCCATGAGTACAAATCTTAATGTTAAAGCATATAATGATATTCTGGGGAATTGTGTGCTTCTAATTTTAAAGCAACAGTTTGGACAGGACCCTTTTCTATTCTGACATGACAGTGCCTCTGTGTATAAGGCAAGGTTCAAAAAGAAATGATTGATTTAGTCAGTGTGGAAGAACTTGACTGGTCTGCAGAAAGCCAAGTCCTAATCCAAGCTGAACACCTCTGGTGTGACTTTAAATGCAGATTTTGAGCCAAAAACTCTTTACCAAACACCAATTACTTGTACATATGGGTACAGTCATTTTAGACATTTCCAAAACTGCTGCAACAGAGATGGAAATACAATTTTTAAATACATGAATTATGTTTCCATCTTTGTTGCCACAGTTTTGGAAGTGCCTTTTTCTGTTCTAAAGAAGGGGGTGTCCCAATACGTTTGTCCATATAGTGTATGTACAAGTCATTGGTGTTTGGTAAAGAGTTTTTGGCTCAAGATCTGCATTTAAAGTCACACCAGAGGTGTTCAGCTTGGATTAGGACTTGGCTTTCTGCAGACATTATATACATATATACTATAGACATTATATGCTTAAACATTAAGATTTGTACTCATGGAAATTACTAAAGTAGTCAAACCTGTTCATTAGAAGGGGTGACCCAAAACTTTTGGCAATATAGTGTATAACAATAATATATATTTCAAATACATTTATATATAATATTTTAATACATACATACTTTAAAAATAAATACACACACACATAGGCCTATATAAATAAAAAAAAATATACATAACACTATAAATATCTGCATTTATGCTCTATACAAATTATAATCTCTAATATAATTTATCCTTTAAAAATCTGAAAAGAAAAGAGAAGAGTCGTACTGCCTCACCTGATGTCCGAACTGGTTGCAGGGAGCGCCCAGGATCACGAGCCCCTGATCAGCGAAGCGGCTGTGGAGCTCGTTCATCTGGGTGTAATCCCTGACTGTTGTGCCTCAAAGCGACGCCACATTTTCAATAAGCACCACTTTACCTTTGAGAGAGGAAAAATTCAGGAGGTCCCCTGACAAAAGTTTGGCGGACAGATCATAAAACTTCTTCGCTGCCATGCTCGAACACGCCGTTTATTACGCAGTTCAACGCGCAAAGTGATGTTTTACCAGCGAGCCTTGAGCTGAACCTTGAGCCACAGCGAGGAGGGGAGGCGCGTAAATACAGTTCAAAGACGTGCATGTTGCAGCCTTGCAGCTTAGAAGGTCAGCAAGAGGTAAATACTGGTGAACACTGCTATCTTCTGACAAATGGGTGTATTGCATTCCAAACCCTGCATATCCCGATTATTTGTCATTTTTAAAAAAAAAAAAGATAAAAAAAGATATATAGGCTATATATCCTAAATACACATAGAACCTAAGTATTTTTTTTTATTTAAAATGCAAATGCACTGTAAAAAGTGATAAGTTGACTTAACTTAAAAAAAATTGAGGAAACCCGTTGCCTTAAAATTTTTAAGTAAATGATAATTAAAAAAAAATAAGTTAATTGAATTGTCAAGTTCACTTAACTTTTTTTTTTTTAATTATTATGTACTTAATAATTTTAAGGCAACGGGTTTCCTCAATTTTTTTTAAGTTAAGTCAACTTATCACTTTTTACAGTGTGTGTATTAAATGTAATACATTTTTTTTATTGATAGCTATAATAAATTTACCTCATTTGGCCGAAATATTTTAATAAAATGCTCAAAACATATTATGTTTAACTTTGAACATTTCAGCTCTTGAATCAGAGTCATTTTATTTTCAAGTGGGATCTGTTGCTGGTTAGTATGTAAAGTATGTTATATAGGTCTGTATGGATAAACTAACCATGGTTTTGCTACAAATAAAACAAACAAAAAACATGTTTTTTGTATTTAAACCACTGTAAACACAAAGTAGCCATGGGTTTGCTACACCAACCACAATTTAACCATGATATTTGTATAAAACTGTGCTTTAAAATGGGAAAAAAAAAAAGTTGCTACATCTTTACTATAATAAAACCATGATTAAATTTTCGTAAGGGTATTACTCCATTTTAAAGTAGTTTACTTTTCAAATAATGTTTTGCAAGATATTTTCTTTTTAAAGTGTGATTTAAATTCTCTGTTGTTTTATTGTCGGGCAAATATCATATTCATACATGCAAACTGAAAAAATGTGAGCCCTCCTTTAAAATATTGTTTTGTGAGTTTGTGAAATAGTTTCGGCTGTCTGCGTTATTGTGTACCAAATACAATCAACCCCTCACCATACAAACTCGACGAAACTTCAACCGTTTCGAAAAACGTGCAGTATTAAACTATAAATGACAGGCATCAGTGACAGTGAATTGTTAGCGTTTAGAAAAGAAACTTAACAGTCATTCACTTTTAAGTAGTAAACACCTCCCACCCCTTTAACAAGCGAATGGTTTCGTCCAGAAAGCTGTTCTGTGTTTAGGGAAGTGAACCTGCGCTTCTGATTTTTATTAAAAAAAAAAACCTTTAATCTGAGTCCATTTCTTCTTTAACTAATGCAGTCGCTCAGTAAAAGCGGATGATTTTTGAATGAATGGACCAGAGAGACTGTTATCCTCGATAAGAGCAGCTCTCGGTTATTATTTGCACTTTAACCTCTAATACAGCATTCAGCTGATATGAGGGAATGGCAGATTCTGAGTCTCATAGGCTTCATCTCTCTAGTCGTTTTTCTCGTAGCTGTATGTTATATTTTGTACTCTGGACTGACCACTGAAATCCACATCAGGACTGGTTTACCCCCGGTCAGGAACATCACTATAGCCTATAAATACAAAGTGGGTCTTTATAAAGACTGTAGGTCTCTGTTCAGAGAGAGCTGCAGCTTTGGACCCAAGCTGCCATGCATTGGGATCTTTTATGATGATCCAAAGAAGGTGAGTAGACCTTTGAATGAATGAGGACACTGTATTGCTGTGTCAAGAAGACGCAGTTTTATTGCTGCATTGGCAGTATTGTATGATTTTTGGAGTGAATAATGACAATGTTTAACTTAGTGTGACAGTTGGATCAGTGATTGATTTACAGCTGAAAATTATTCTAGAAAAGTTTTTTTTTTTTTAATAGAAAAAAATGCATCTTTATAGAAATGTATTTATTCATGTATTACATTTCTAAACATTTCTATGATGGCAAAGCTTTATTGAAATTATTATTAAATTATAGTAATAAGAAATGTTTCTTGAAGAGCAAATCAGCAAAATCTAATCATATTAGAATAATTGTATTTAAATAAAAATGTATTTTATTTAAATTGGAAAGGTATATGCCAATAAACATTTTGAGATGGACTCCTGGCTAATGTCTTTTCAGGTAAAGCAGGTCAGTTGGTCTGGTAAAGTGGACCACCTCTGATTTATAAAAAATGATCCAGTAACCTAATTTATTATATATATATATATATATATATATATATATATATATATATATATATATATATATATATATATATATAATGTACATGTATGTATACAGTATATGCACATTAAAACAGAAATTATAAAAAACTATTTATTTAATTTTTATTAACATTATCAAACAAACATTCGACATCAAACATATTCAGCTTAGACTAGTAAAAGTTCACTCAATTCATGCATAAATTAACAAACTGACATTAAATTTGATGAAATATAATTTTGATTAAAATGAACTTTACATCATATTAAAGATGTGACTACAACACATCCAACAACTAATAGGCTAAAAAACAAAAAACACAAGTCGAACAAATGTAATATTGTAAAACTTTTTTTCCTGTCTCTTCAACTTTAATTGTGACCTGTTAAAGCTTTATACTCTGCATCTGTTTTGCTCCTCTCATCCTTTTTTTTTTTTTTTACTCCAGATTCAACTTCATGTCCTGCCTTCCTTTCTGCTCTCTTTCCTTTCTTCCACCTCTGACTTGAATTTCCTGACTGGACCCATTTTTTTCTAGTCAATTATTTTTTTAATTGCAATTATAAAATATCAATGAACGCGAGTTTATTTAATTAATGTGACTAGAATTAGTGAAAGTTCAAAGTGGCCTACTTTATCTAGCACATTCAGCCAATTTATTTTTCCCCCTAAAATTATTATTTGCATTTTAATTCATTTTAACTACAGTAACACATAATAGAAGTACTGTCACAGTACTTTGAGGTGTAGCCACAATTACCAGGGTCATATTGCGTAATAACCAAAACTAATTTAACATTTAAAAAAAAATTACATCCCTACCTTTAATTAAATCCCATTGTATTTTCTGAAAGTGTAACCCCTTTGAGCACAGTATATATTGAGATTAAACTGCCAACTTTACCTGATGGCTCACTTGGCACATTACATGAAGAAAATACTTCAAATTAAAGGCATAATGTGATTTGTTCTGTATTTTTTCCCTTAATTTCCATTAGAAATTCCATATATATGCTGCTCATTAGTGGCATAATGTTATTTGTACTGTATATTGCACAGACAACAGAAAAGCACTTGCACAAAACATCTATTTAAAATGTACTAAACGTCTAATTCCCCCAGCCATCATCACTCTCATTATATCAGACTAATATATATGTCATGTGTGAATAACATTTATAGTAGTAGCTGTGAAGTGAACGTTGTGGCTTCAGAGCTGCCTGTGCCGTTTCCTGTTTACTGATCACTCAATATGCAGCGCTCAGCAGATCTAACACATTACACATGCATTACACTTTAATTCCCTCATGAAAGTAAATTGCTTCAAGTACTTTAGTGAATTCATTTAATTTAAATTTGCTGTTTAGTTTGTTTGTTTGGCTGTGCAATCCATTTCCCTCCAAGTAGGTTAATCTCATACAAAGTTCTTACAAGAGGGCTTTTCATTAGAGATGTTATGCACTCAAAGTCTGTATTGTATATGATCTTCTATTAAGTGTTATTTTTATCAATTATTTATTTATTTTTTTATTTTATTTTAAGTGTGTTGGTGATTTAGATGCATTATTTCTATTAGCCGTTGGCCTTACGGAGTTATTGATCCTCATTCACCTCTAGATGGAGATGTTGATATAGTCATTTTGTGCACTAATGTTGATTATGCAGTTGACTGTGTGGAGGTGGAATATTTTTTTATGTTGTGATATTTTGATATAATTAGATTATCTGTTATTGTGTGGCTCTTATCACATATAATCTCCTTTTATTATATGTAATCATGATAAATGGTGTTAAATTTTCTAATTTGCCTGCTGTACACATATTTTCCATATTCTTTATTGCAAAATGCATCTCGCAGTGTAAATGCATTATTACTAAAGCCAGCAAATTAGTCTATTAGGCTATTAAATTATAAAACCAGTTTTAACTGATTACATTTACATTTATCTGTAACAGCAGTGTTTCTACTAAAGTAAAAAGAGTGGACACATTAAATGAACAGAAATAAATTCTTTCATCAAATTTTCACCTTCATGTAGTTCCAAACCACTTTTTCACAAAAATATATTTTGAATAATGTACTCTCTCTTTTCCATGCAATTACAAGAAATGTTTTTTATGATAAAATGATCCAAGTTAGATCAGTTTGACTCTTTCAGACCAGTTCTTTCAATCAGATCAAGATCAAGATCTGACTCAAAAAAATGATTCATTAATAAATCTTTGAAAGTTCTAGTTCAAGCTTAAAAGTCTCTTTGTTGTCCCAAGAAAAGGTCAGCTCAAAAATGATAAAACATAGTTCCAGTGGTGTTTCAATGCTGTATACAAGTCAAGCAGATCATAGGAGCTTATGTATATTGTTATTATACACTCACTGGCCACTTTATTAGGTACACCTTGCTAGTACCGGGTTGGACCCCCTTTTGCCTTCAGAACTGCCTTAATTCTTCGTGGCATAGATTCAACAAGGTGTTGGAAACATTCCTCAGAGATTTTGGTCCATATTGACATGATAGCATCACGCAGTTGCTGCAGATTTGTCGGCTGCACATCCATGATGCGAATCTCCCATTCCACCACATCCAAAAGGTGCTCTATTGGATTGAGATCTGGTGACTGTGGAGGCCATTTGAGTAAAGTGAACTCATTGTCATGTTCAAGAAACCAGTCTGAGATGATTTGAGCTTTGTGACATGGTGCATTATCCTGCTGGAAGTAGCCATCAGAAGATGGGTACACTGTAGTCATAAAGGGATGGACATGGTCAGCAACAATACTCAGGTAGGCTGTGGCGTTTAAACGATGCTCAATTGGTACTAAGGGGCCCAAAGTGTGCCAAGAAAATATCCCCCACACCATTACACCACCACCACCAGCCTGAACCGTTGAGACAAGGCAGGATGGATCCATGCTTTCATGTTCTTTATGCCAAATTCTGACCCTACCATCTGAATGTCGCAGCAGAAATCGAGACTCATCAGACCAGGCAACGTTTTTCCAATCTTCTGTTGTCCAATTTTGGTGAGCCTGTGCGAATTGTAGCCTCCGTTTCCTGTTCTTAGCTGACAGGAGCGGCACCCGGTGTGGTCTCCTGCTGCTGTAACCCATCTGCTTCAGGGTTCGACGTGTTGTGCGTTCAGAGATGGTATTCTGCATACCTTGGTTGTAACGAGTGGTTATTTTAGTTACTGTTGCCTTTCTATCATCTCTAACCAGTCTGCCCATTCTCCTCTGACCTCTGACATTAACAAGGCATTTTCATCCACACAACTGCCGCTCACTGGATATGTTCTCCTTTTTGAACCATTCTCTGTAAACCTTAGAGATGGTTGTACGTGAAAATCCCAGTAGATCAGCAATTTTTGAAATACTCAGACCAGCCCGTCTGGCACCAACAACCATTCCACGTTCAAAGTCACTTAAATCCCCTTTCTTCCCCATTCTGATGCTCGCTTTGAACTTCAGCAAGTCGTCTTCACCGCATCTAGATGCTTAAATGCATTGAGTTGCTGCCATGTGATTGGCTGATTAGCAATTTGTGTTACCAAGCAATTGAACAGGTTTACCTAATAAAGTGGCCAGTGAGTGTATGTGTTTTTTAAGTCCTGATGGTTAGGGAGTCGGGCTTGTAATCTGAAGGTTGTCGGTTCGATTCTCGCACCGGCAGGAATTGAAGGTGGGGATTGTGAACGAAAAGCACTCTCTCTGCCTTCGATACCATGACTGAGGTGCCCTTGAGCAAGGCACCGAACCCCCAATTGCTCCCCGGGCGCTGGAGCAATGGCTGCCCACTGCTCCGGGTGTGTGTTCACGGTGTGTGTGTTTGTTCACTACTGTGGATGGGTTAAATGTAGAGCACCAATTTCGAGTATGGGTCACCACACTTGACAATACGTCACGACTTTCACTTTCAAGTAGCCGACTGAAGCGATCTAGGGTGTGTGCTTTAATTTCGAGAAAGGCACCAAGGTTATTATTGCATGAACCTGAGCATGGGCTGAACTTGATCTCATAATGTCAAAAAGAGGAAAGGCTAAGAAAAAAGGCTAAATGTGTCTGAGTTGGTGCCCTATACCTACTTCGCTTGTACTTAGTGCCCTCACACTTTTAGGGAATATAAATGAGCTCATACCACAACTTCTGTGACTGTTCATCTGACCTTCAGTGACTCCAGTTGCCGACGGTCTGGGTTCAATAACTTTTCAAGTTGTTTAGTTCTCACAAAGTTTGCAACAGAGTGTTTTGTTTGGGATTTAAGAGTGTGTTTATATTTATGAATGTAAAAAAGAAAACCCTCAACAGGAGCTAAAAGGACGATCAAAAAATAACCATCATTCCTGCAGCAGAGGAAGAACAGAAACCCACCATCCTGTTCTAGACGATGCTCGTAATCAGTTTGTGTAGGCTGACGGTGTTGCTGGGATTATTTCTTGGCAAAGAAAGTCTCTTGGTTTTCTTATTTGTGCACAAGACCTTTTTGCATTATCACATTTCTCACACTTCCTGCCCACCTCCTCCTTGACCAGTCAAAACGGTGAATGTGTACTCCACCTCCCACCAGAAAGCCCTACTGGAAAAGAGTCTGACTCTTGATTGACAGCTCGGTCTTACTTTCAAAAGCTCATTGTCAATGACAGACTCTTTTTTTTTTTTTTTTCTTTCCCCAAGTCCCCAATTAGCAACTGTCCAAAGCTCCACACATACAGCCATGGCCAAGTCCTGATCCAGTTCAGCTAATTGGCATAATGATCTCAGCTCGTTAAGAGAGGAGCCTGGGGTGCTAAACCCGGGGATCAGAAGCTCCTAAAGGCTTCTGATGGAAAGTAGAGAGAGGCAGGAACAGGACTGGAAAACAATGGACTCCTCTGGGATGAAGGATTTTACCACAAGGATTGGCGTGAGCACCGTGGTCCCTCTATTTCTGATTCACTGACCGCTACTGTAGTCTGCGAGCCCGGAAGCTTTTGGGAACTTCCTCTCATCAGGCCAAACAATGCGGTGGAAGTGAAAGCCCATGGGTCTGAAGATGGTTGCCATGGATAAGAAGAGCCGGGGAAACTTCTTCACATGCCGGATTCTGTGAAGGGCCATGAAAGGCATTCCAGTCCCTAAGTGACGGAGAGCTTTAGGGTTTGCTCTTTCTCTGTTCTCCACATCGGCCTTTTGCAAGTCAGTCAAAAAGATAAAAAGAAAAAATAGGCATAGCAGTGACGAAGTCTGCTAGAATAGGTGATGGTGAATGTTGGCAGAAGTGCACTTTGAGTAGTATTTCTGATGTTTGAAGTATGTGTGTGCTTTTTGGCAGTAGTGCAGGAGGAAGGGTTTGCGATGGTTTCTTGATGTGAATATAATAACTATGCAACAAAATGGGTTCGTGATGTCAAGACAGAATTTCTGACATCATGTCCCAACACTATCAGAGAAAATGTCCAAAAAATTGTACATTTAGGAGACTTTCTACCTGATCTACCACTTAAGGGTGCATATTAGTACCTTAAAGGGATAGTTTAATCCAAAACTGAATATACATCATTTACTCAACTTCATGTCATTCCAAACAGTGTTGTTATTGTGAACTAAAACTCTCTTAAGTTAAGTTCTAAATGAAACATCTTTGGCATTTTCGGCAGTACTAAATGAAGAAAAAAAAGATCTTTGAACAAAATAAAAACATCATCCTCCTGTTCAAAAGTTTTTCATGCATTGTGCTTCCTTCTGGCGCATCAGTGAATGTTTGCAGCTTTGTAATAGTTGTGTATGTGTTCCTCAATTGTCCTCAGTGTGAAAAGATGGATCTCAAAACCATACAGTCACTGCTGGAAAGGGTTCAAAGATGCTATAGAGTTGCATTTTCAGATGCAGTTGAACTGCTCAGAACAAACAACCAACCAAAACATAAAAACAAAATAAAAACAGTCATGGATCATTTAGGTAACAACACAGAGTATTAAGAATCAAATATGTAAACTTTTGAATGGGATAGTTAAAGAAAACAGCAATTATTTTGTCTTGTGTGTGTACTATATGTAAACATCTGTTATGTGAAAAAGCTTATTCAAGACAGTGCTAAATAGAAAATAGCATGAGACCTCTTAGTTTGTTAAAATTATGAACATTTTTGCAGATTCTGCAAAACTATATATATATTAAAAAAAAGTAAAAAAAAAAAAAAAAAAAAGTATTCCAAAATTCTAAAATTGAAATGAAAACTGAAAATACAAAAATAAAGCCAATTTTAAAATACTAATAAATATTATAATAGTATATAAATAATTCTCAAATAAAACTGGTATTTTGAAAGTCATTGGAGTCACTGGCAACAGTTTTTTGGGGTGAGCTATTTCTTCAAGGTACCAATTTGCACACTTTAGGTGTAGATAAGGTACAAACGTGTCTCTTTGAGGGTATTTCCTAAAGGTAAATTTTTTCACATTTTGCTCAAAAGTTTATATTTTATCATCACCAATGAGGTACATACTTTTCATACTTAGAAGTATGCAGATTTATTGTGTTTTGCAACATCGGGATGGGAGGTTTAAAAGCAAATGTTATATCCTGGCTTGTAGCATAAAGATGCCTTCAACTCATGTCAGGCCCTAATTGAGTGTTTTCTGTTGTGAATAACTGAGATTGATTTGATGAGCTTGATAGCTTAATCTGATCATCTTCATGATCCATCAATCCTGATGAAAACTGACTAGTGACAGAAAAGATAATGTCAACAAACTGCCATTTTCAGGAAGGAACTTAAGCATCCTGCTGTCAATAAACGTCTTGGAAGAGAATTCCAACTGGCTCTTGCCATCAAAACTATTAGTATTTTCACAGCATCCTGGCTGTCTGAGGATGGCAGGAACATGAAAAGGCAGTCCACTGTGAAGATGCGGATAGCGGCAGTGACAGCGAGGGGAGGGGGGAGATGCGAGAGCTTTTTTTAAAGAGCATCTGAAGTGATGAATAAACGAATCTGCCTTCCAAGGTATTTTGGAGTCGATTTCCCAGAAGACTGCTGCAACACCGTAACCTCAGTGACATTTCGCAAATTTGCCTGAAATGGATTTGACTGCTAGTTGACAAGTAAACGACAAAAGTAAAACAGAAGCGCTACGCTGACAGTTACATATGCTCATCAGTACTTCTGTCTTTCTGTCAGTTCAGTGTCTTGAATTATCTTTTCTTGCCATGTTTCAGTATCTGCAAGCTTTTCTTTTCAGACATTTACCTCAGTTGTGACTAAACATGCCACCTCAAAGTTAACCCTCCTTCCTGTATCCACATCGCAACTCCTTTAAACCCAATTTTCAGAGTCTGTATGAGCTTTTTCAGTTGTCAGCAGGAGGATATGATTATTGTGGTATGACTTACTGGTATTTTGATAGGTAGTTTATTGTATGGCGTGGTGTGATGTAGTGGTTAAGGCTCAGTGAAGACTGCAAGTCATAAGGTTGCTGGTTTGACTCCATAAACCATCACCATTTTGCCTTTAAACAGACACTTAAAGTCAATGTGAAATGGCAGTGGTAATCTATTACACTTCTGTAATGTGCTTTAGAGAAACAGGAGCCACCGGGCATTCATTGGATCGTAAAATATATGTTTTTGGTCACACTTTATTTTAAGGTCCAATTCTTGCCATTAACAAACCATTAACTATGGCTTTTGCCTCAATAAACTCCTAATTTACTGCTTATTAATAGTTAGTAAGCTAGTTGTTAGGTTTAAGTATTGGGTAGGATTAGGAATGTAGTATATGGTCATGCAGAAAATGTGCTTTATAAGCACAAATAAACAGCCAATATGTTAATAGGGATAGGGATGCAAATAAGCTACTAGTTAAAAGTGAGAATTGGTCCCTATACTAAAGTGTTACCATGTTTTTCATCTAAACTGGTTTGGTGTTTGGTTTTCAGTTAACTTTTTGCTCTATATTCATTCAACCTACCTGATTATTGTGATGTATTAATTGGCCAAGACTTTGTGTGTGTGTGTGTGTGTGTGTGTGTGTGTGTGTGTGCGTGTGCGTATTATAATTAATATCCTTAATCTATTCTAATTCTATTCTTAAAAAAAAAAACTTGCCCCATTTACTCGCACTCTATTTAACTTGCAACACTAACAACACTTACAACACTAGCTTCTCTATTCTTTTTGTATTCTATCTGTTTTTCTTTTTATTTATTATGCAATTAACAAAAAGCAAAAAAAGGCCTCTAACTTCTATCTGTTTTTTTTCTATCTTCTTCTAATTGAGACTTGTCATAGCACTTGCATATCGTTGCACTTTTGTTGATTTTGATTGCTTCTGTTGTCCTCATTTGTAAGTCGCTTTGGATAAAAGTGTCAGCTAAATGACTAAATGTAAATGTAAATACAAATTTATGATCCTATTTATACAATAATTCACTTTGTATTTTTTTTGTTAAATACATGTTTAAATTCATTAAAGAGATGGTTCATGAAAATTCTGTCATTAATTACTCACCCTCATGTCTATCCAAACCTGTAAGACCTTTGTTCATCTTTGGAACACAAATTAAGATATTTGTGATGAAATCCGAGAGCTTTCTGACCCTCCATAGACAGCAATGCAACTAACACATTCAAGACCCAGAAAGGTAGGAAGGACATCTTTAAAATAGTCCATGTGACCTCAGAGGTTCAACCTTAATTTTATGAAGCTATGAAAATACTTTTTGTGTGCAGAGAAAACAATAATTTTATTTTATATTATTATTTTAACGATGTCCTTACTACCTTTCTGGGCCTTGAACGTGGTAGTTGCGTTGCTGTCTATACAGGGTCAGAAAGGTTGTGGATTTCATCAAAAATATCTTCATTTGTGCTCCGAAGATGAGCAAAAGTCTTACGGGTTTGGAACGACATGAGGGTGAGTAATTAATGACAAAATTTTCATTGTTGGGTGAACTATCCCTTTAATGTTTATACATTTTTCATTATTTTTAAATAATAAATAAAAATATATTGATTTGTTACAAACATGTCAAATAAATGACATGCCATTTCAGGGAGAATAAAATTGAGAGACTAAGTGAAATATTAATTAAATTTAAAAGATAAAAAATGTCAAAAAGATAAAAAATTACTTAAATGTATTTTAATATAAATATATTTTAATATATAGTTTATATATTATATGTTTGGTTATATTAGTTATATGTAATTTTTGGAATAAAATGCACTAATGATGATTCATTGCTTCTGTGGAGTTCCCTTGTAATATTTGACATCATGTAAGAAAAAAAGCATCCTGAAGATGCTCTGTTGACTAAACTGTTGACAGAACATGGTCTCTGGCAATCCCTGAAGTTTTGTTGTTGTTGATCTCATTTATTTATAATCTAATGCCATGTTGGAAGAGACTTAATCACAATTTCTGTCAAAGGCTCTGAGCAAATGGAGGCTTAGTGACAGGCCAGTCTGTTAAAACACACTCCCTGTGAACAACACCTGCTGGGAGAACACCGGGAATCCAGACCTCCCGCAGACCAGGGCCTCAGAACGATCCAGCTGTGAGCAGGCTACTTGAAGAATTATGTGATTCTGTTGAAGGATCAGAATAGATTAGGACTCTAATATAAACACCAAACGATCTTGAGAGAAAACTAAAACCAGTTTAACTCGTCTAGTTATCTGCTTTTGTGACTGATATTTCTCCTGACTGGCAGTGCAATCCATTCCTGGAGGGCTCGGCAGGAGGCCAAAAGTGACCCAGAAGACTACGGGACGAATGAACACTTTCCTCCAATTTAAAGGATGCATGTTCTGGGAACTGTTGCAGCCTCTTTTCTAAACAGACCTTCATCTGTCACAGTCTAGATTCGAACCCCAACCGAGACTGGGTCGTACAATCCATCTCAAATTTCCCCGGTGCCCTCATTTGCATATATTCCTTTGGTTGGTAAAAGCAAGAGGCGTGCATGAAAAGTGACAGTTGGGCATCCATCCACACTGGTCTCGAAGCTGCCAGACTACGCATGGCAACTAGTCACAGTCTTATCAAACTACAGCTTCATTGTTTTTTTCTTTTTCGCCATAGAGTGCCACCTGCTCATGCAACTCCATCTAATCCTGTATTTATATGCTTTTCTCAGTCATGGCTTTGTTTATTCTCATTAAGCTAGCTTTTCCTCTGTGACTCACCAAATCGTGGACGCTCCCTGTTGTCTTTGAACGCCACTACGCTAGCGAGAGTGAGGGAGTTCTTCCTGCTTATTTGTTGCACAAGATAAGCAGTGTGAGATGTGTATGGCTCCTTCTGGTGATTACTGCAGGCAGCTGATGGGTTTTAATGGGGCTGGGAAGGTTTTTGTTGTGGATATGCTGTTTGGGGATCAGTTTGGGAAGATGAGTGTTAGAGAAGTGTTTGTCTTTGATATAATCCTGCTTCACTGGGAAAAGTTGATTACGGTGAAAGCTAGCATGGTCAAACTAATTAAAGGGGAGCAGAAAGGGTTGCATTCATTATCCACTGTTTGCTTTGTGTAGTAGGCTACATGTGTGTTTCACATGTTTAGAGATATGATATTGCATCATGTGTGGCATGCACGAGCTAACACAATCTGACTACCATGAGACTTGTTTTAAGTTTGCCTTCAGTCGGTTTGATATTGCAGTAATATTGTGAAATATTACAATTTAAAATAAATGTTTTCTATTGTAATACTTTTTAAAAATGTAATTTATTCTTTGTAATCAAAGCTGAATTTTCCGCATCGTTACTCCAGTCTTAAGTGTCACATGATCCTTCGGAAATCATTCTAATATGGTAATTTGCTGCTTAAGAAACATTTCTTATTATTATCAGTGTTAAAAGTTTTGCTGATTCATATTTTTGAGGAAACTATTTATTTCCCTTTCTCATTATAACATTAAATTGTCTTTACTGCCACTTTTGATCAGTTTAATGCATCTTTAAATAAAATGACTAATTTCTTTAAAAATATATCATTTTAAATTTTTGAATGTACTTATGATTATATTATTTAAATGTTTTGTACATTCTAAATTATTGTTTGTGCATTACTTATGTTGCAGTTCTTTTTTTCTTGTCATTTTCCTCATTTTCTTCAACCATGATGTCTTAATTAATGAAATGAAAACCTTTCTCTGCAAACATTTCTGACAGCATTTTCAAGAATTACAATGCTTCTGCATTAAGAAATGTGTGTTTATGTGTGTTGTAGGTTCCAGCACAGAAGTGTCGCTATGCGGAGGGCAGTATTTTGAGTGAAGGCGAGGATGCACCCAATGAGGAACAGCAGCAGCTGTATGAGAAGCACGGCTTCCGGGTTTTCTCTTTCCCAGAAGTCACACATGTCGTCACAGCCTCCTTCCCTCACCGAACCCCTCTCTCCATTTTCCTGGGGGTGCAGAGAGTTTATCCACAGCTGAACTGCTACATCAAGGTAACATCATCGTCTTCCTCATTTACCAAATGCCTGTTCTTAATCTGAAGACCATGTTGGTGCAGTACTCTAATTCAGGTGTGTTTAATTCAAGTCGTCCCCATTGTGTGATTGATACCGCCAGCGTGCTTCAGTTTCCTTCAAAATGATTGGTGTACTGGCACATAGAGGTTATGAGGGAATGAACGCCTAGTCTGTCAGTGTTTCTGGAGGGGATGGATACTAATTATTAAGCAGTAGACTTAATCATAGCAGTTAAGGACAAAGGGAGAGAAGAAAAGCTTGGGATGAGGGCAAAGAAAAACACAAATAAGAGTTGCAGGATTGCGAATTGGGAAGAGGTAAGTGGAGGAAAGTGCAGAGATTCGGTATGGAAGGGAAGAAGCTCCATTTCAAAGATTTTGAAGCCGTGGCTTAAGGCCCCAATATACTTCCTGCGATGTTCATTTTTGTTCTTCGCTTAGGGGTAAAATTATACTAGTATAGTATACTAGTGTACTAATAGCAAACATCCCAGTGCTGTCTACACTGCTGCACGGTTTCCCCTCAATAACAAAATAAACGGTGAGAAGACAGTCAAGAAAGCATCTGATCATAGCAATGTGGATATGTCGGCATGAGCTCATGCAATTCAGCCCTCCAGTCGTGTCGCATCACATTTATTTTAATGCTGTCAAACGATTAAGCGCGATTAATCGAATCCAAAATAAAAGTTATATATATATCTGGGTCTACTGTGTATATTTATTATATACATATAAATACACACACATACAGTATCTATTTTGAAAATATTTACACGTATATATTTATATTCATATAATTTATATTATATATAAATATATTTAATATATAAACATAAAATATTTTTATTAAATATATACATGCATGGGTGTGTATTTATATATATATAATAAATATACACAGTACACACAGTTGTGTATATAAAAACTTTTATTTTGGATGCAATTAATCGCGATTAATCCTTTGACAGCACTAGTTTATTTATATAGTGCGTTATACAACAGATTTCTTTAAAGCTAGCAGCTTTACAGTACTAAATAAGCAAAAACAGTGTCAGTGTTATTTAAATTAGAATTTCAAGCTCAATTTCTAGTATAAAGCAGCTATCCAGTGTGTTCGTGTTTTTTACTCATGCCCGACATCAAATGAACAGAAGAAATACACCAGAGAAGATTTACATGTCAAAGGAGGTGGGGCCTTAGAGCCACACCCACCTATTACATAATCACCATGGACCAATGGTAGTTTATTTTCTGAAAAAAATGTGTGGAGCTTGTCTATGCAGAAGCCACTGGCTAAGGTGTTCTTAGTGATTTTGGTAGCCTTTTTAATGTGCCTCACAGTTTCTCGTAATTTTTGGCACCATTTGTGTGTATGTGTGTGTGCATGAGCCCCCTCAACTCTCCCCGCCATCTGCCCTGATGCAGCCTCAGTGTGAACACAGCCAACAGGCTTAGCCTCCTGCCTCCTCCAGACTCAAGATCTGTCTGCTCAGCTGCTAGATAACTTATCTCCTCCTGTTTGAGTCCTTCCCCTTTCTCTTTTCATGCATGTTTACTTTCTGTCCCTTATAGAAATCTTGATATCGTCAGCTTGCAGTTCTAGGCTCATGAAAGTCTGAAGAACGTCTGTGTACACCAATCTGTGTTAAATGTTCACATCTATTATCTCAAACACTAGGGATCATTACATTGAATTATTCCATCTGTTTGGACATAGGGATGGCAGTGCTTCAGTAAAAACATTGCTTCAGATTATCCTCTTTCCCAAAATTTTTGTAGGTGTCTGTGGTCTCTAATGTGTTTTGTGTTGTTCCCTCGAGTGAAGCACTTTTGTGGTTGCCTAAAGATGTATTGATGAAATGGGATAGACTTTCAAGAAAAACTCAATTATAGCAGATTATATTACATGTCTGAATACTGGTATCGATTATTAACGTGTACATCCTTCAGAGAGTTGTTTGTCTTAAATGAGTACAGCTTTATCTGTGGAATTATGGAGAATTTGGTCTGTATGTGATGTGATGTAGAATCTTCTAGAAAGGTGGGCTACAGATAAGTGTTTCTATTTTATATTCTATTTTAGGGATGTGCAAAATATACAACTATTTAAAAGTTTGGGGCAGTTAGTTTGGGTCAGTAAAAATGTAAAAAAAAAGTGTCTTATGCTCAACAAGGCTGCATTTATTTGTTTAAACAAATACAATAAAACAATAATATTGGGAAAGACTGTTACATTTTAAAATAGCTGTTTTGTATTTTAATTAAATTTGTATTTTTAAATGTCATTTATTTCTGAGATGATTTTATTTCAGTCTTCAGTGTCACATGATCCTTTACAAATCATTCTAAAATGCTGATTTGATGCTCAGGATACATTTCATATTGTTACCAATGTTAATACAGTTGAGATGCTTAATATTTTTGTGGAAACAGTTTGTTTATTTTTCATGTTTGTTTGATAGAATAGAAAGTTCAAAAGAAGAGCACTTATTAGAAAAATAAATCATTTGTAACATTATAAATGTCTTAACTTTCACTTTTGATCAATTAAAAAAAAAAAACTGACCTCAAACCTTTGAACAGTAATATATATTTTCTAAATCAGTTAGTCTGCTGCTGAAAGAATGAGTCAAATTATTGGTTTTAGGGATGCCCTGTATAATTAGCCAGATTTTGTGTTTGCTTGACCCCAAGTGGACACGTTTCCATAAGACATGTCCTTGCTCTTAAAAATGGCTAGTTGAAGCAGAACACATTGAGTGTTAATCTCGCAACAGGTTTTTTTTAAATTATTTTTTTAAGATTTATTTTTGGCATTTTTGCCTCTATTTAGAGAGGACAGATCAGAGCTGACAGGAAGAAAAGTGGGCGAGAGAGAGAGGGGCAGGATTGGGAAAGGTCCTTGAGTTGGGATTCGAACTCGGGACGCCTGTAGCACAACAGCACTGTATGACGGCGTGCTGCCCACAAGGTTATCGGCGCCAACACATTTTTAAGTTTTACTGTTTTTTTTTTTTGTTTGTTTGTTTTTTTTAAGTTGATACAATGTCTTAAAAACACAGAACTCATGACATTCTCATGATGCTCAAAACTGTTTAAAACAACACAATAGATTGTATCCTGGGTAGACAGTAGAGCTACAGGATAAACTGAGAATCACGATTTTTTTTGTCTCAAATAGAGATCATGATTCTCCCACGATTCTGAACTTAACAGAATATTGTGTCATTTAATAGAAGCTGTAACAAAATATTAATTCCTGCAGTCTATTTAAAAGTGTTATATTAATTTGCATGAATTATTAAAAAGTTTAATATATACTGTACATTTAAAATATATTTAATAATCCAATTTTAATATTAAAATGATGAAAAATTGGTTTGAATGAATGATTCAATGACTCGCACATAAATACTTCACTTGTTTCATTACCGGATGAATAAGCGTTTTTGAACGAATCGCTTGAACGAATGATTCAATGACAAATAGTTTTTTAACAGTCACTTGTCACCACCTAGTGGCGAAACAATGTAATCGACACAAATGTTATTTGAAGCTCCAATTACTTTCAAAAGGTGATTTGCACTATTTTGATTGCTACCATAGACATCGTTTATATCCGAACTATAAACTTTCATTCCAGTATTTATGTGATGGTATGAATGATTGTAAGACAGAAATATAATACCTTATTTTTGAAAAGACTGTTTGTGCTGTTCTATTGCCGTTTTTGTGTTTTGTGTTCACCGTATGTTGTATGTTTGCACTCTTAATAAAAAAAAAAAAAAAAAAAGAAAAGACTGTTTGTGAAGCTGTTTCTTACCTAAACATGGTAACTGCTCTCTTCGTCAGCGGCAGTGCGAAAGCAGATTTGAATGTTCCGGTGTGACTTTTTTAAAGATTTAATCACAATCTTTTAACAATTAATCATGCAACTCTATGACATATAAAATTTCACCAATCAAAAATAGGCTCATTTAATTAAGAAACAAATAAAAAAACAAGTTTAAAGTCCATATCTAAAGCATAGCACTCTGGCAGCATGCTAGCAGCTAAAAAAATGAAAAATCTAAAAACTAGATATCTAAAAACAAACAGTTTATATAAACTAGTCAATCACACAAATGCACAAGCTGGTTGTTGCATGGTTTGTTTCTCTTTGAAAGTCTTCTATTGAGTATGCTACCATGTGGCATGTTCACTTGTGTTCGAACAGCTACAGCAACTATGAAGAAATTGTTCTTTTTGATCACATCGAACATCTCAGACAGCCACATCAAACCTGAGATTCAGATCCAGCATGGCTTTGTTTACATTACATAACATGATTCCCACAGTCTTATCAACATACATTGCATATGCATTGCCTCACGAGAGACCTGCAGATACCCGCCCCTAATCAACACCTAGGAGCCTGCCAAACAAAGCGTTTTTTCTAGCGCCTACATTCGTTCTGCTCTCTTGATGCCTCACAGGCGGCGTTTTCAAAGTCACTCAAATATATCTTTTATTAGCGAATTTCCATTTTAAACAGCCCTCTCTTTTTACTTCACCAACAAAAGGCAAATATTTCTCATCATGAATAATCCATAGCAAAGGCCGTCTGTCCGTAGCTTGCGTGGGCTGCAGATGATTGAACTTTGCGTACAGTCAGAATGAGTAATTTGAAGGCAGTTGGTGATGTGAGACGGAAGGTTGGTCCTCTCTTGTTCGTGGGCAGATTGCACAGAGACGCTTCTAATTCTGACTAGGACAGTAGAAGGGAATCCCTATGGCAACCAGACCCGTTCCTGCAGGAGGTTGTTCAAGTGGAAACCTTGTTCTGCTTCTTTGTGTTTATAATGTGCTGTAAAGTGACATTATGGTATCGCTTACCCATGCATGCGTGACCACAAAATATAATTCTTCAGCCTCAAATTTAACAGAATTGTGTGTGTTTTGGTCACAGTTACTTGCTAAGGCAGGCATCACTAATACTGTTCTGAAGCTTAGGGAGTATTAATTTGAACAAGCCTACAATACTAAAAAAATCTAATTTAATTTTTCAATGCAATTAAATAAAACCTTTTTCTAAACCTTTTAACTTTACTTTTAATTTTAAAGTTATATTTTTCACGGATTATGAATATTTTTTTCTGGCATATAGCAAGAATTAAATACATACCCATATTCTAATTTAGTAGAACACTAAATTTGTTAAATAAGCTATGTTGGATTTAATAATTAATGCTCAAATGAGTTTTAGTGTCTTCATCGGTCAGGATCTGGGTTTCTATTCATTAAAGGCCAGTTTAAATTATTAATTTAGTTAAAAAGTTAATGGATTTTAGACAAGAAGCATCAAGAAGCTAAATTTTATTTTTTGAATGCATTTATTACATTTTTTCCCAGTGAAATGAAAAATGAACTCAGCCTCAGGTCATTTAGGATGTAGATGAGTTTGTTTCTTCATCAGATCAGAATTGGTGTCAATTAGCACTACATCACTTGCTCACCAATGGATCCTCTGCAGTGAATGGGTGCCGTCAGAATGAGAGTCCAAACAGCTGATAAAAACATCACAATAATCCACAAGTTAAGTCCATCCTCTGTTGTTCTCTCACATCAAAATCTAACGATATACAGAAGTGTTTTATACTTTTTTTTCACTTGAAAATGGGGCTTGATCTGTGCATATTTCTTTCCTGATTTAAACAACTGGAGAAAGCAATATTATGGATAGAGGATTCATATTTTATCCAGAAACAATTGTTTGAAGTTAAAAGTCTTTATCAGTTCGCTTATTACAAACACACAGCTTTTCGCTTCACAAGACATTAACTAATTAGTTGTGGATTATTGTAATGTTTTTATCAGCTGTTTGGACTCTCATTCTGACGGCACCCATTCACTGCAGAGGATCTATTGGTGAGCAAGTGATGTAATGCTAAATTTCTCCAATTTCTTCAGAAAAGCTAAAAGAAACTAGTTTAGAATGAAACTCACCACAGATGGTATAACTAGACTATGTGACTTGTTATATGTCAATTCAAGCTCATGTTCTCATTTGATCTCAGACAAGCCATTACCAACTGTTTCTTATACGCTGACCTAAGTTTAGCACTTCTGAGAATCATCACAGACATCCTGACAGCATAGAGAATGAGCTTTCACATCAACAATGGCCCCATATAACTCACACGTCACGCAGAACCTCAGCGGTCCTCATCAAAGACAGGAAGGGCAAGAGACGGCAGAAAGTGTCTGGAGATCATGATTGAATGAATGGGATCAATATTTGGTCAGTCTTAGCCCTCCATTTTCTCTTACGTGAGCACACAGGAGAAACAGCAATTTTTTTAGACCCCCGCTTGCTTCCCTGTTCTCCTGTTGGTCTGTATTGATCCAGCAGGTTCAGGTTACCTTTGCTAAGATAACACTACATGCTCATTACGTCTTGGTCTTTCCTAACCTCAGTCCTGCAATTTGATTTCTTCTCAAGACACAGCCGTAGTTCATCGACCGAGATCAAATCTAAAATCTTCAGTATTAAGGCCAGTTTTGAAGATGAAGTTTTGTACTTTCTGGCAATATACACTGCAGTGCCTCCAAAAAGTTCAGGCTTTGGTATAAATCACTCATTATGCTTTATTTAAAATTCCATGTTGATGTTTTTTTTTCTGGGACAGTTTTAGTCATAAGCTCTAAAATTCATAATTAATTATTAGACTTTATGTTCAAAATGTTCTTCTAAATTGCTGAACTATGTTGTTTTGTTTTGTCCTAGAGTTGCAGAAGCCATAATGAGGATACAGTTGCCGTTAAATTGGCTCGTTCCAGTTATGCTCCCTACTATAATGGGAATGTTTAAAGTAACAACATCATATTCTAGATTTAACTCTTCTAATTAAGATGTCATTATTCAAGTTACAAACTGTGAAAATCAAGAAAAAAAAAAAAGAGATGCATAATTGATGCTGTTTTAAATGATCAAGAAATGGTAAATGGTATAATAGTGACCCAGTTGCAGTGTAGGAAATATTTTGTTGCCAGACCAGCCAAAATCCTTTAGCCAAAAAATGTGTGTGGTGCAAATCTAACATTTCAGAAAACACTTTACTAACTGTGAAATATGATGTAGTTAGCATCATGCTATGGGGCAGCTTTTAATTATCCGGCACTGTGTATCTTGTTAAAACAGAAGGAAAAACAAATGTTGTAATATCCAGGGAAATTTTGCAAGAGAACCTAGAAAATGGGGGAAAGTTCATTTTTTACACTGGATGAATGGTGACTGTCAGTCAGAGCCGTGTTCCCAAACCAGTTCGAGAATCTGTAGCACGATTTGAGAAATCCAGTGCACAGGTGACATTCGACTAACTAGAACAACTGTTGCAACATGAGCCAAAATTACACCTGAAATGTGTTAAGTCATTACATATACTTGCCTCAAATGATTTAAAGGGATAGTTCACCCACAAATAAAAATAATTACATCATTTACTCACCCTCAAGTTGTTTTAGATCTGTATGAATTTCTTTCTTCTGTTGAACAAAAAAGAATGTGTCCGGTCACCATTGATTTCCATAATATTTTTTTTTCTTGTCATACAGTGGGTCTATGGGGACCAGAAACTTCTTCAGAAACTTATCTTCTTTTGTATTCTGAAGAAGAAAGAAACTCATACAGGTTAAGAACAGCATGTGGGTGCCCTTGTGAAAAAAAGTTCTCTTAATTGTATTGAATGTGGCCTAGTAGTGAGCTTCAAATCTTCAAAGTTTGTTTAAAAAAAAAAAAAAAACCTGTACTTGCAGATAATATAATACTAATTAATAAAGTAACTGTAGTGTTTTATTTGATATTACATTTAAAGTTAATATATATTTAAATGTATTAAATTAAATTATATATTAAATTTTATATATATATATATATATATATATATATATATATATATATATATATACACACACACACACACACACACACACACACACACACAACATAAAACATTTCCATAGATATGACAAGTAGTCTATATTTTAGTTAATCATACATGCTTGTCAGTACATTCGGCTGTAAGCTTTAACCATATTTCAAAGAAAATCGAAGTAATTATGAAAATTACAAATAAAGATTTTTTAAGTGTTAAGTGGGTCAAAAAAGCTCTTTAAAGTTAATCTATTTGCATTTACTATAAATTTAAACTATAATGCATTTTCAGTTAATGGCAATTAGCATGCAATTAAATGTCTGTAAACATTACATTCAGTTCACACTATATTCTTTTAAAGTATTTTTTCATTGCTCTTTTTAAAAAAGTATACTAAGTGTACTTGTCTTTTTAAATACGCGAGGTGAGTAAAATCAAATCAAAATGTTATAATTAAAGACAACTTTTGGAAAAAAAGACTTAATTGAAAACCACAATACACAGAGAGTTGCACATAATGTCGTTTGCAGTTTCTTGCTTGATTGGTAGGTTGTCATGAACTCAGACCTCAAACTACTCTAAATTCTTGATTGTGTGGGCAGCTGTCTGCCTTGTCATTTGGAATATGTGTTGCAGTATCTAGCTGACAGTCAGTACATCAGCACTTGGAATGTCAAATACTTTTGCTCTGATCAGAATTTTGATATTGTTCACATTGTACCACAAATTTATATCTATCTAGCTGTGTCCACCTCTCTTGGTCTTTCTCTATCTCCTCTCTCCATCCTACAGCATCAAGCTGAAAGTCCACAATCAAACAACCAATGTGGCCATGCACTTCTTGGACCAGGAGAAATGCTCTTCCAAATGCCGCACTGACATTTTAGCTCAAAAGCTCCCTCTAAAGATTATTGGAGAAGGATGACAACATGAACCAAACCTTCCTGCTGTTTGCTCATGAAAAAGCTCTATGTTTGATAATCTCCTATTGTCACGCTGCAGGAGAGGTGCATCGTATTTTGTGCAGCCTTTCCTCAATCCACACAAAGATGCACAAAATGTGAACATCTACAAGGAAAAGTTTAATAAAGATTAAATTCCCATTCAGGGTATTTTATTGGCATCTAGTTTAGATAGAATCGACAACAGGGTGTCACGCTGTGTGTTTTCACAGTCTCAGTTGCCTGCTTTCTTAATTAGCTGTTTGGTATTTCAGGTGAAAGGGTGTCATATTAGCAGAACGCGTGATGAATTTTACACAAGCTACTTGTCTAGCCTGTTCTTCTCTGAAATTCCCCCTTAATAAATGACATAAATGTATTTTTTGCAGACTCTGTTTGTTTATAACACTTTGAGCAAAAAAGAGAACCATTAAAGTCTGATTTTGAACCAACTTTGTATTGTTATGCTACTGACATAATATGTAAAAGAACAATGTGTAGCTTAGTGAAACATAAATATATAAATATATATATATATATATATATATATATATGTGTGTGTGTGTGTGTGTGTGTGTGTGTATATTAGGGGTATAACGGTACACAAATTTGACGGTTCGGTACATAACTCGGTTTTAACGTCACGGTGCGGTACAATTTCGGTACAGCACGAGGAAAAACGTTTTTTTCATTTTTAATAAACAGTGGTTTACTGAACAAGTTACTCTTTCTTTAAATACATTCAGTTATAGTTTAAATTTTCTTATTGATAAAAATCTACCTCAGCTTATATACTTAAAACTATAGGGAGCCCTTTTACATTATAAGGTTACAATTAGGCCTAACAACTTAACCCAAACTTAAATTGAATTACTATTTATTTTTAAATAGATGACCAACACTCTGTTGTTTGTATGCAAACATGTAAATTGCACATAATGCAGTTTTTAAATTAACTTATAAATAAAATTTCTAGGTTATTTGTTAAAATATGTTCAATTACACACTGGCTGTCATAGCATGTTTCATAACAGATTAATTTAAACATACATTAAATAATTAAGACTAACAGGTTTAGTAAAATATGATGAGTATATGGTGTAATATTTAGTGAAATGCTCCTCTCTAGACTTAATTTCTCTAGTGAACTAACGAGCTGTGGACACTGATGACTTGCTGAGGTCAGTGAAATGCTACGTGACATTTTATTTCCACGCTGTTTTTTTTGTTGTTGATGTCTTTCCGAGGTTGAAACACTGATTGAGCAATTACATGAGGCATGATGAGATGTTCAGTCATGTTTATTCGCGTTAAAACTAGTAGTACAGAGGAAGGAATGATCGCGCTCTGCTCTGCACAAGTCTGCGGCGCGTCACGGCTCAGACACGGGAACCAGAGCTGATCGCGGCCGCTCGAGTCAATGCTTGTGTTGGGTTTAAACCAGCACAATTCTGTCCCAGAAGCGGCTCTCCAAGGCGTTTATACAGCAATCTGTCATGCCACAAGACTGTCAAAACGGCATTTATTATTTGAATTTCCTGAAAAAAAAAAAAAATACTGTATTTGTTCGGTACGAATACGTGTACCGTTACACCCCTAAAATATATATATATATATATATATATATATATATATATATATATATATACATATACATACAGTTAGCATGAATATATATATATATATACACATACAGTTAGCAGTCTGCAAAATAAATTTAAATAAATTTAGAATGAATATATATATATATATATATATATATATTCATGCTAAATTTATTTAAATTTATAATCATTTATTTCATGCTAAGTATGCTACAAATACATTTACATATTTATGTACTTAATAAAAATACCCTGCTTGTACTTTTAGTATACTAAACTGATATACTTAGTCTGCTAAACTGAAACGACTAATTTTGTACTTAATGCACTTTAATTGTGCAGAAGTAGTGCTGAAGATCAACTAAAGGTACACTAAAGTATATATGATTGTGCTAAAGTGGAACTATTGCAAGTATACATTAGGTACACTTAAATATCTTTCATTTAAAGACCGATATTATTCAAAGATCATACAATCCTCATCAATAGTGACATTAAAACACATTTTAGGCTTAATATTAAGAACTGTGCATTGTGCACAAGTAATACTCCAAATAAAGTTGAATTATAATTTTTATTTCAGTAAGTCTCCAGTGATATGTAAGTAAATACGTTAAAAGATTTGATATGTAATAAATGTATTTTAAATACATTACTTTTTTACTCTTTTTCCATGTTACCTGCACCCGAATGCAGCACCAATTTCAAAAAGATTCAAACTTTCTACTGCATAGATAGGCAAGTTTTATTAAAAGCCCATTTTGCTAGAGGTGAATTGCTGCTTTAAGTGCCGTTTGATCGTCTTATTGAAGGATATGCACTTAATGTGTTTCTAATAATAAACCTGAACACAGTTGGTCAGCAGCATAATTGAAAGCCTTAAAGCCATTGTGCTTAATTGAAATTGAAGTCTACTGCTATATTAAAATTGCCACAATCTGTAAGTTAATTTTACACTGTATAGATTTAAAAACCATTAACCAATCAATCAGTAATGGAAAGGCTTTGAAGCTTTTTCAGCCAGAATAGATCTTCAGTGATGACTTGAAATTGAAGTTTTTGATAAGTTTAATTTATTTATACAAATTTATATATGTTTATTTTACCTCTGTGCATGTGTGTGTGTGTATATATATTATATTTATATTTATATTTAGTCATTTAGCAGATGCTTTTATCCAAAGCAATGTACAAATGAGGTTAATAGAAGCAATCATTTGTAGTATTAAAACAACTAAAACAGATCCAAAACTAAAAGCTAAAACTTTATAAATACTATATATACACATTAAAAAAAAAAGAAGAAAGAAATTAAATAAAAATGGCAAATGCATACAACAAAATTTCAAAACTTAACATTTAAATGAAAACAAAAAATAAAGCTAAAAACAATTCAAGATATTAAAGAACAAAAGGTATAAGAGTATAATAATGATTCTAACATAACACTAAGCTAATATATATACAGGTGCATCTCAATAAATTAGAATGTCGTGGAAAAGTTCATTTATTTCAGTAATTCAACTCAAATTGTGAAACTCATGTATTAAATTCAATGCACACAGACTGAAGTAGTTTAAGTCTTTGGTTCTTTTAATTGTGATGATTTTGGCTCACATTTAACAAAAACCCACCAATTCACCATCTCAACAAATTAGAATGTGGTGACATGCCAATCAGCTAATCAACTCAAAACACCTGCAAAGGTTTCCTGAGCCTTCAAAATGGTCTCTCAGTTTGGTTCACTAGGCTACACAATCATGGGGAAGACTGCTGATCTGACAGTTGTCCAGAAGACAATCATTGACACCCTTCACAAGGAGGGTAAGCCACAAACATTCATTGCCAAAGAAGCTGGCTGTTCACAGAGTGCTGTATCCAAGCATGTTAACAGAAAGTTCAGTGGAAGGAAAAAGTGTGGAAGAAAAAGATGCACAACCAACCGAGAGAACTGCAGCCTTATGAGGATTGTCAAGCAAAATCGATTCAAGAATTTGGGTGAACTTCACAAGGAATGGACTGAGGCTGGGGTCAAGGCATCAAGAGCCACCACACACAGACATGTCAAGGAATTTGGCTACAGTTGTTGTATTCTTCTTCTTAAGCCACTCCTGAACCACAGACATTGTCAGAGGCGTCTTACCTGGGCTAAGGAGAAGAACTGGACTGTTGCTCAGTGGTCCAAAGTCCTCTTTTCAGATGAGAGCAAGTTTTGTATTTCATTTGGAAACCAAGGTCCTAGAGTCTGGAGGAAGGGTGGAGAAGCTCATAGCCCAAGTTGCTTGAAGTCCAGTATTAAGTTTCCACAGTCTGTGATGATTTGGGGTGCAGTGTCATCTGCTGGTGTTGGTCCATTGTGTTTTTTTGAAAACCAAAGTCACTGCACCCGTTTACCAAGAAATTTTGGAGCACTTCATGCTTCCTTCTGCTGACCAGCTTTTTAAAGATGCTGATTTCATTTTCCAGCAGGATTTGGCACCTGCCCACACTGCCAAAAGCACCAAAAGTTTGTTAAATGACCATGGTGTTGGTGTGCTTGACTGGCCAGCAAACTCACCAGACCTGAACTCCATAGAGAATCTATGGGGTATTGTCAAGAGGAAAATGAGAAACAAGAGACCAAAAAATGCAGATGAGCTGAAGGCCACTGTCAAAGAAACCTGGGCTTCCATACCACCTCAGCAGTGCCACAAACTGATCACCTCCATGCCACGCCAAATTGAGGCAGTAATTAAAGCAAAAGGAGCCCCTACCAAGTATTGAGTACATATACAGTAAATGAACATACTTTCCAGAAGGCCAACAATTCATTAAAAATGTTTTTTTTTTTTTATTGGTCTTATGAAGTATTCTAATTTGTTGAGATAGTGAATTGGTGGGTTTTTGTTAAATGAGAGCCAAAATCATCACAATTAAAAGAACCAAAGACTTAAACTACTTCAGTCTCTGTGCATTGAATTTATTTAATACACGAGTTTCACAATTTGAGTTGAATTACTGAAATAAATGAACTTTTGCACGGCATTCTAATTTATTGAGATGCACCTGTAGTTTATAGTTCATAGTTCATCAGAATTTCCTATAATATTCCTATTTTGTCTGAGTAAATAACAGCATGAGAATTTCTTCATTAGGGCGATAGGGCGACACCACCTAAGTGTGAAAGGTGTTCCACAGTGTTTTTTTTCTTCAACACTGTCTTTATTGATTTTAGAACCTTTAACATGTAGTAAGAAAAGATAACAAAAAAGAACCCCCCCCCCAAAAAAAAAAAAAATTTTTTTGAAATAAAAAAAAATATATACAAAAATAAAAATACAAATGAATATTAATACATGCACATACACCTACAATTTAAAGGTGTCAAAACAACGGTACATTAATATCAGGTGATGCATGATATGCCAGGTTACACAGAAAATAGATTTGGATCAGCTTCCTTCAAGAATCCTATAAAGGGATTCCATACTTTGAAAAACTTTTCAGGTTTTCCCTTAACAATATATGTGAGTTTTTCCAAAGCCAAACAATGAGATAATTCTTGTAACCATTGTTTAAAATGAGGGCTTTCTGTGTTTTTCCAATGACGAGCCACTATAATTTTTGCTTGTAATAAACAGAATATCAACAGTTTCTTATCAGAGCTAGTAAAAGTGCACGTTACAGGGAAAATATTTAGTATACATACCTTAGGACATTTGGGAACATTTTGTTTCAATACCATGGATAAAAAGTTTAAAACTTTTTCCCAAAAATGTTCAACTTGGGGACACATCCATAAACAATGATATAAAGTTCCTATCTCTTGATTGCATTTTATACATTGATCTGGAATGTTGGGATTAAATTTATGCAGTAATTCCGGAGTTATGTATACTCTCATAATCCATTTATATTGCAGAAGTTTGAACCTCGTATTAATTGTCTGGGTTTGGGTCTTTAGACAGATACTCTGCCATTCATCTTCTGTTATATTCTCACTTATATCTTGACACCATGCCAAACGTTTATTTTCTGTATTTTCCTTGCAATTAGTAGAGATTAGTCTATAAAATAAAGAAATTTGTCTACCCCCATTAAAATGGTTTACAGTCATTTTTTCTAAAGGGGACAGATCTGGCAAGAGAGGAGAATGATGCTGTGTCTTATTAATAAAATTCCTAATTTGAAGATATTTAAAAAAATGTGTTTTAGGTAAATCAAACTTTTGTCTTAATTCCTGAAAACTGAGCATAGTTTCATTATTAAATAAATCTCTCACCTTACTCAAACCTTTTGATGCCCAAATTTTAAAACCAGCATCATGTGTCCCAGGTGTAAAGTTAGTGTTACCCCAAATAGGGGTAAATTGTGATAACTGTGGAACCTCTCCCAGATGTTTCAAAACTTCATACCATACCACAATAGTATTTTTGACAAAGGGATTGGAAGTGGCTTTTTTCAATTTGGGGAGGGGTGCTGAGTACAAGTACAGATTCAACGGCAGTTGCCCGGATGTACAGGCCTCAATCCGTACCCAAGGGATAAAATTTTCATTCGTGAACCAAAACATTGCTGCTCTTAGTTGAGCTGCCCAGTAGTACCATTTAAGATTAGGCAACTGCAACCCTCCCCGTTCATATGGTAAATATAAAAGAGAGAGCCTCAATCTGGGACGCCGATTTGCCCAAATGAAATTGGAGAAAAGCTTCCTCATATTACTGAAAAAATTATGTGGTGGAGGGAGGGGGATTGATTGAAATAAATACAAGAACTTGGGGAGTACATTCATTTTTAATATATTGATACGTCCAATCTGAGATATTGGTAAAAGTGACCATTTGTTAATTGACTCAGTGACTAACTTAGTTATGAAGTTATAATTGCTGGAGGCCATATTATATAGGTCTGGAGAGATATTAATGCCAAGATATTTAAAACCTTCATGAGCATTTTTAAATGGGGTTTGGATGGGGGGTGTAAGACGTTCCGATTCTTTAAGAAATAAAATCATAGATTTGGACTCATTTATTTTATAGCCTGAAAAAGATCCAAATGTTTTAATTAGGCTCAATAAACATGGTATAGATGTACTTAAATTGGATAGGAATAATATAATGTCATCAGCATATAAGGCTAATTTATTTTCAAGACCATCAATTGTAATCCCTGATATATCTTTATTTCTTCGTACTGCACTAGCCAAAGGTTCAATAGCTAATGTAAAAAGGAGCGGTGACAGGGGGCATCCTTGGCGCGTGCCTCGTGAAAGCTGAAATGGTTTAGAGATTATATTATTAGTCAATATTTCTGCCATGGGACTTGTATATAAAATTTTTATCCATTTTCTAAAACAAGGACCGAAACCAAAGCGGAAAAGGATATCAAAAAGGTAACCCCACTCCACCCTATCAAAAGCCTTTTCGGCATCTAGGGAGAGTAAAGCAGTATCAGGGGCTTCTTTTTTAAAGTGTATGACATTTAACACGGTGCGTATATTATGAAAAGCTTGTCTACCTTTTACAAAGCCGTTTTGATCAGGATCAATCAATGATGGTAAATATTTATCAAGTCTACTAGCTAAAACTTTAGCAATAATCTTAGTGTCTGAGTTTAAAAGACTAATGGGTCTGTAAGAACCACATTTTGTAGGATCTTTTCCCGGCTTAAGAATTAAAGTTATGAGGGCAGAACGCATGGAGAGAGGGAGTTCTTCATTATTGAATGATTCCTTTAACATATCAGTCATTGGGGTTATCAATTTGTTGTGAAAAACCTTATAGATGTCTATGGGTAGACCATCAGGGCCTGGCGCTTTCCCATTACTCATACAATTAATGGCTGCAGTCAAGTCTGCTTCTTCAATTGGTTGATCCAGTGCTTTAGAGTCTTCCTCGGATAGGGATGGTAACTGAATCTCTTCCAAAAAAGTTTTGTAGAGATGGGTATTCAGTGGGGGTGATGATTTATAAAGATATTCATAATAGTTTCTAAAAGCCTTATTAATTTCAGTGGGGATCACTGTCTTTAATCCATCTATAATTTCTATTTCGTTAATCACATTTACATTTTGTTGAGCCTTGATACGCCATGCCAATAGCCTTCCGGCCTTTTCTCCTTGATCATAATATGTTTGTTTAAGTCTAGTTATATTAGCCACAGCTTTATTAGTAGAAATGTCATTCAATTCTGCTTTAAGTAACAAAAGTTCCTGTCTCAGTTCAGGAGTATCTTTTCTGAGGATTTCTTCTTCTAAGTCTTTAATATTTTGTTCCAATTCTATCATTTTAAGGGTGGATCTGTTTGTCTTAGAACTAGTAAAGCTGATCATTTGCCCCCTAATATAAGCCTTAAATGCCTCCCATCTTATTGAAGCGGAGGTCTGATTTGTATTACACTCAAAAAATAAATCAATTTGGTTTCCTACAAAATCAAGAAATTCAGGATTATGTAACCATTTTATGTTTAGACGCCATCTAGATGGGCTTTTACTTATATTTCTGAGAGTGTATTTCAGTGATAATGATGCATGATCAGATAAAACAATGCTACTATATTTACAATTAGATATACAATCAATCAGGTCTTTTGAAATTAGAAAATAGTCTATTCTGGAGTAAGTATGAAAAGATGAAGAGTAGCAAGAAAATTCTTTCTTTCTTGGATTTTGAAACCTCCAGATATCAGCTAAATTAAGATCCTTTATGTATTGATTAATTATATTCCTAGTCTGAGAGTGTGAAGCGTCAATACCTGTGGAACGGTCTAAATTAGGATCTAGGGTACAATTAAAATCACCCCCAACTATTAAATTACCCTGAAGAGAGGACAAAATTAAGAAGAGATTATGAAAAAATGATGGCTCATCTGTATTCGGACCATAAACATTCACAAGATTACAATATTCGTTGAGAATCTTACCAGTAATAATAACATATCTACCGGATGGGTCACGAATAATTTTTAATACATGAAATGGTACTGATTTATGTATCAGCACAGCTACCCCTCTTGAATGAGAACCATATGATGTTGCTATAACCTGGCCTGGCCATCTTCTACGTAGTTTAATGACTTCGTCCGGCAGTAAATGAGTTTCTTGCAGGAACAATATTTTAGAATTTAGATAGTTAACTCTATTCATCACTTGTTTCAATTTAATTAGATTGCAAAGCCCCCGAACATTCCACGATGTTAGTGTAAAACTAGAATCCATTGTCATTTACAACAAAATTAAAGTAATTTTGGGTCGAGAAAAAAAGTACCAGTAAATTGAAATGTGCAAGTATACGTATATATAATATAGTAAGGTAGGAAGAAGGATGAGAAGAAAAAAAACAAAAACAAAAACAAACAAAAAAAAAACCCAACATTAGAACCATTATATTACAAAATAACCCCCAAGCACACGCACTAACACTGAAAAAGTGCATGGCGAACATCACTTCAATGACTAGAACCCTAGTTAAGTGCTCTAACGGTCCTTTAATAGGAACGCTATGAGGTTGCTGAATTAAGAGACAAAATAAAAATCGTATCCAAAACATAAAAATCCTTTCAAAACAAGCACATGCTCTAATATTTCTGAAATGTTATGCCCGTTTAACCATAAGAAAATAAATTTACATAAAAGTCTAACAGCTCCGTTTTAACATTTTTTATCTAAATCAAAGTCAGCCCTTCGTGGACTGTGAAATCTAAAATTACCAACCTTACCGGCTTACATGGTAGTAAGTTTAAAGAGTACTTTGAAAACCTAAGAAGCCGAATAACTTTAGCGTCCTCAGACTACTCCGTGTCGTGATGTTCTGCTTCCCCAGCATCCTTTTGCAAGCCTGCGATGAATTTGTTGGCCTCTTCGGGGGAGTTGAAGAAATGACGACGGTCTCCGTGGATGACCAGAAGCTTGGCGGGGAAAATCATCCCGTATTTAATCTTCCTCCTCCGAAGTTCTCGTTTCACGTCGTCAAATCGCCTTCGTTGTTTCAACACCTCAGGCGATAGATCCGGAAAGAACATAATGTGGTGATTCTGGAACATCACTGTACCTCTTTCCCGAGCTGCTCTCAGCACTCTGACTTTGTCGGCATAGTTAAGAAATTTCAGTATCATTGTCTTTGGCCTTGACGATGTGTTCCCAGCTTGAATGCCGCTGGGTAACCTGTGTGCCCGTTCAATGATCACCGGCGCCGGGAAAGAATCCGCACCCAGAACCTGAGGGAGCCAGTTTTCCAAAAACGAAACAGGATTATTTCCCTCAACTCCGTTTGGAAGACCCAGAATGCGAATATTAGAGCGCCGGCTTCTACATTCGGCCATGTCAAGAGCAGAGGCGAGGTCCGATGTGGTTTTTTCAAGTTTGGAAACCCTTTCTCGAAGGCCGCTTAAGTCGTCTTCGGTCTGGCCGATTCGGTTCTCAGCTTCGGTAAGTCTATCAGCAAAGGAAGAGAAATCCTCTCTAACTTCTTTCACTGCTGCCAGAACATCCTTATATTGAGACAAAAATTCACTCTTCAGACTGTTTATAGCCGAAAGAATTACGCTGTTATCGGGTTGAGTTTCAGCCTCGGAATTAGCAAAGACGCCAACTTGTGCGGTATCTGCTTCAGGCGTGGATCCTTGGTCATCCATAGCCGAATCCGTATTATCCTTTTTATCTCTTTTCCTTTGTGGTCGCGAAGACATGTTTAATGTTTTGCAGAGAAAATATCGTAGAAAAAAACGAAGATTTTGGTTATCGGGGCTTGGCAATTATGGAATTAACTGAGAGCGTTGAAAAGCGCGGCCGTTCAGCAACCCGACATAACCGGAAGTCCCGGTGTTCCACAGTGTTACTCTAGTTTTCATTGTTTGCTGTTTGTTCTGCCTCTGGATATATAATATAAACAGTGTCAAGTCACATTGTGTAGTGCCATCTCTTTTTGGGCGATTTCACTCCTGCAGATAATCGCCCTGAGTGTTCTCATAGACTTCCATACAAAGATTTTTTTTGTTTTCAAACTGCAGGGACTACAATGCAATCTCTATGAGTTACAGAAGGGCTAGCACTAACGTGCTTTCGTCATCGTACGTAACCTTAACTTGTGCAGTGATTGGTGGGAACAAACATACCTCTATTAATTATCTTTAAGCTGAAGTCAGGACTAGTCTGTATGGGCTGTATAAAGCAAACCAATATCTCACCAGTAAAGTTTTGATGGAAGACGACTGTAATGGAGGTAAAGACAATTACAGTGACATACAGGAGTCATACATTATTAGACACACGTGAGTACGTTATTATTAATGTGCAAACAAACAGACTGTGTATGTGTGTTCTTTGATAACTTTTTGCACAAGCACATTTCAGTATGGTCGGATGTCTGATTTATAGTGGACACTCACTGAAGAAGTGTTTTTTTATTTTTTTTTATAGGAGTTTGCAATGGTCAGTGGTGTTTATATACATATGGGCATTAACACTCACTCTGACGAACTGTTCACTGGTCATGTCGAGCTGCCTTCAGATCACCACATTCAGCAAATTCAGAATGGTTTTTATTTACTTTTTTAATTTGTGTTTTGCTCTGTTTAATAATTCTGAATGGATCCGTAAATATTTATATACAGTCAGGTTAAGGCGGCTGTTATAATGGTCCGTGTGGTCCTGTTTGGTATTGCAGCTTGACTTGTAGTTATGGAAAATGCTCTAAACAAATGTGACATTTAGTTTTTCCTCACAATTTTTGCTGTTGCACTTTATACATAAATTGTGAATTATGAAACTTAAAAAATGTTTTCATTTATCTTGAAAAATCCTTGCACAAAATTTATTTTGTGAGAAACATCCTTAAACTTAATCTTGAACTTCTATTTAAAATGTTTCAAGTCTTAATATTTTTCCTTTTGTTATACTGGGATGTAGCTATGCTAAAATTGTTGGATGCAGTGAAAATTTTCCACCAGCTGCCACTGCTGAACAGTGTCTGTTGAGTTGCATTGTATGGAAGCTGTTCGCATGATTGTTAGAGGTGCCCTCAGCATCCGCAGAGACTGCTGCACATCTGTTGGACTTGAGGGCATTTTTGGGCACCCTGCAGGCCTGAGCCAAGATCATTGCTAGTAAAGGGCACAGACGGATACATGGAAAACCTGAAAGGTTGACGGGATAGTAGGTGTGTATGTGTTCTGTGTGTATTGACATTGCTGGCCTTTCCTGCTGCCAGTGTTTGTGTGTTTCCCTCTCTAGATGGTCTACTGCCCACTCAACCATATGGCCTTCCTGACCGCGAGCCAAAGCTGTTTGTGACCTATGACTAGACTCTCAGATGGTGGCTGAGAAGACATAGCACACACAAACACACACACACATTATGAGAGTAGTGTATTTTATAGTTCGCTTCCAGGTGCAGACAGTGGCACTTATTCTTAATTTGTGCTTTGAATCGTTTGTTTGTTTTCTGTTATTTTTTCCAGCTGTCGCCACCCGCGTCTCGGCTGTTCCCCCCGTGTCATGAAATATTCATTAGTTTGTCTCCTCTGTCACCTTATATTCCTTGCTGAATCATTAACACTCATTATACCAGACCAATGAAGATTTAAATCAGACAGGTGGGCTTCTCACCCAGAAGAGTACTGTGTACCATGAAACTCAATAATTACCATATTCATGTGCCAT
>CM077254.1:18275027-18337527 GCA_039654775.1 Spinibarbus caldwelli
GCTGATATGTATCGAGGCAGCATGCTGGAGACGGTCAAGCTGTGGCTGGAGGAGTGTGTGTAGGTGGGAATGTGTGTGTGTGGTCATCGAGGTGTAAATGAAACAGCACTCTGACCCATGATGTGAAAATGAACTAGCGGTTCTCGGCTTGTCATATAGTCTGGTTGGATCTTTTTTTCCCTCTGTGTTTATCGTTTTTGCACTTTCCCCCTCTGGTTTTCTTTAGCTAAATCCCAGCTGGATCAATCACACCTCAGTAGTGGTGACTGGATTCCTGTACATCCATTTTGAAGAGCTGAGAGGATTTTGGGATCCTCCTGGTGTTCCCAAGCACCATCCACAAGAGTAGTAGTACTGCATGTGTGCTTTTTTTATTTGTTGCTTATTAGGCCTGAAACATACTGTTTTACACATTATTGGATTTTATACTGTATTAGACTGCATTTTCTAAAAAAAAAAAAAAAAAAAAAAAAAAATTGAAATCTTACCAGCTACTATTGACTTGTTTATAGTTAGCACAACCTTTAAAAGTTTGAAGTGAGCAAGAATGCATTTAATTTAATAAATAATAATCAAAAGTGACTGAAAAAAAACATTTATAATGTTACAAAAGACTTCTATTCGAACATTCTACATGAACTTTATATTTATCAAAGATTCCCGTAAAAAGATTTATCAGGATTAATTAAACATTTTTGAATGATTTTTGAAGGATCATGTGACATTGAAGACATTTAACAAATATCAAAATAGAAAATAGTTATTTTAAACTATAATAATATATTACAACATTGCAGTTTTACTGTATTTTTATTAAATAAATGCAGCCTTGGTGAGCATAAAAGACGTCTTTCAAAAACATAAAAAAACGTACTGACACCTAACTTTTGAACAGTTGTGTAAATAGCATCCAGTTTGTTTCTTGCCTCAGAGATAATGAGGAGAGCAACCATAATTGTTTTCAGGTAGTAAACAAATCATTATTTAGGCACTGCAGCAGTCCGCTTTAAAGGATGAATAGATGAATAGAAAGATATTTATTTATTTTCAACAAAGGCATTATCCAGACATTCTGATTAACTTCCACAATTATGTCACCTGTGTTTCTTTTTTTCTTTTCTTTTTTTCAAGTAATGTCTTTGATGTCTTTTACTTCAAAGGCTACTACTTGTTTCTTGTATCTCCAAAGTTTAAGAAAAATATTTGTGTTTGTGTAAGTTGAATCTAAAATTCTCAACTTTGTTTTGTCACACTAAGGTCACCGTGATCTTTCATGCCTAGCCTTCCTTTACTCAAAATCTGACCTTTTCTAGTGCATGAAAAATAACAAAACTAGTTTTAGATCCAAATCAAAGCAACTTTTGAGGTAGTTTTCTTTCATCTATGGTTAAGAGAAATTTAATTGCTGGGGTTAATTGCAGGGCTTCCCCATTAACAAAGCAGAGTATTGTGAGTAGCCCATGTTGAAGTCTGGATTCGTCCGGTAATGATATGCACTGATTGGGATTCCTTGTCTTTCACTCTCTCAGATTAAACAAAACAAAAAAAAGACTCTCTAATGATGGATTTTCGCATCAGATCTGTGTCTTCGGATGGTTCCCTCTCTCATCCCTCTTCTCTTTGGAATATCAAAGGATCTAATCTCCATGGAAATCTTTCCGAAGGTTTCCTTGGTAACCAGGCTGAGTTTCACATGGCTCAGATTTTCGTCTCATTTTTTAATTTATAACTTTTATCTTGGAGGTTATAAAAGTGGTACAGTTCATGAAGTAGCCTTCAAAAAACGTCAGTATTATTGGCCATCTACAGCCAGTATTTGGTCATGTCTCTCCTGGAAAGGATAAAAGCGCTAAAGCCAAAATGCCACAAGTTTGATGCGCACTTGGGGAAGATTGTGGACCACATAATGATAAGGTGCGATTTAAAATAGGCGAAGCAACCTCTTCTTTCGGTCTGTTCCCTAAAATGTGCTTTTATCTTGTCCTATGTGAAATATGAACACCTGTTTTTTACTCTCTCTTGGATTCTTTCCGTAGTTCCCTAGAGCTCCGGGGATGTTTCATTCATCATGGAGAGTGATTCTTCCTCCATTCTGACAGACTAGCCATTTTCCAGCAAATAAGAAATTGTCTCTTTTGAACTTTAGAGATGGTCTGAAACACTTACTTTTCTTAATAATTTCTTGGTCATACTGGACATTTTTCACTACTAGGGTAGTCACAAGTCCTACTTTTTAAAGAACTGACAAAGGGGATCCTGCCAAACCGGTGAACGTCTCCTTCAAGATAACACATGCAAATTTCAGCTTTCCTTCTCGTTTCCTGCCAGAGGATTTTCAGCCAGACCTGTAATGAAATTTAGGAGCAGTCGACTGTGAGTTTGGAGTCTCAGGAGCTCGGGAAGCTTAGAGGAGGACCAGAACCATTTAGCTTAAGGAAATGGCTTTGACAAAAGACCGAACACTGGGACGTCTTTCTCGGGTCAGTGATTTACAAGGGAAGACCAATTGAATGTATTTAGGTGGTGCAAATAGGCCACACTAATCTGAGAAAGCAAGTTTCTTTGAACAAAGTTGTTTGTGAAAGAGGATAAAGTCAGTGCTTTGTGCACAAAATTTAATAATGGGGTCTTTTTGGTGTTGTTTATATGATCTACATCAGATCTGGTTTAATCTGTGTTATCTAATATGTTACTGTAACTTACGAAGCAATGACACTGTTATAATTTCAACCCTCAAAGCTGCAGTCCGTAACTTTTTTGGGTTAAAAATGATCCGAAATCAATATTTGAGGAAGTACATAACCAGCCAGTGTTCAAAACTATTGCCTTACTTTAGCCCGATTCACAACGGTTAGTTTATAATAATGTTTTCTAATTTGAGTGGCACGGGTAGGTTTCCGCGGGAAATTCGAGCATGGCACTGCGTCATTAAGTCACCTCTGTAAACATGAAGAAGTTGTCCCGGCTACTAGGCTATGGCACGTGAGGATCCTGCAGGTGGTGGATCATATATAGCCTTTTCTCACAGCAGCTCGAATAATTAAATTTATCATTTTGATGGCGGATTGTAATCCAGAAAGGATTATGTGTTTATGAAACACATGTGAATGAAATTAAATTAAATTATATTCCAGTTTTAAATGTGGTTCTGATTACAGATAGCGAACGTGGGATTACACAAGTTTTTGTATTTTAAATAGAACCAGTTTGAAGGAAGATTAATTTGCTTTTTGGATTAAAAGAATTTCTTAATATGAAATTTGAATGGTATGACAATTAGACTGTACAGAAATTGAAATCTACACGCTAATACTATACTCATAGTCACACAATAATTTGAGAACAAAGTATAATAATAATACTTTGCACAGTTAGATGTGATATGAGCTAACTGATCTTTAGATTTAATCACTGTTGGTAGCGCGATTTATTGTAATGCTTTTTTCCTCAGTTGGGCAGAACAAACGTGGCAGATTTGTTACTTACTTGTTAATATGGCAAATTACGGTGAAAATTCTGATTTGGGTCATATAGTAAATATCCACACCGGTGCAGTGACTGACAACTACACATTCACCTCAAAAGATTCATCCGCGATTAGATTCATCCGCGCTGGAGCCGTGCCGGTGTTGTGCCAAATTCTGACCCTCGCCAGATTACTACCCCCCTAGTATTGGTAGGTTAAGTGTTAGGTGTGGGGGAGGGGTTAGGATTAGGGGTGGGGTTAGGATTAAGCAATCAGGTAGCGATTTCAACGAGAGGGGGTAATAATTTGGCAGGGGTCGAAAATGGGCACAACACCGGAACACCGGATCACAACCCCGCGCATTGAAGATAATTCCACAAGAAACTGCAATTCCAGGTTTTCAAACATAGAGGGCGACAAAGAGGTAAAAGTTACGGACTGCAGCTTTAATGTTAGGGAACTGAACAAATCCCTAACTTGAATACCTTTAGGTCATGAAAAAATTAAAAAAATTATAAAAAACCTGTCATCATTACTCACCTTCATGTTGTTCCAAAAATGTACGAGTTTCTTTTTCTGCTGAACACAAAAGAAGATTATTTGAAGAATGTAGGTAACCAAACGGTTGACATTATTGACTTCCATAGTATTTTTTTTTTCATACTATGGAAGTCAGTGGCTACCATCAACTGTTTGGTTATCTCATGCAGACTCGTGCAGATTTGGGGTGACATGAGGGTAAGTAAATGATGACAGAATTTTCATTGTTCATTTTCAAGTGTTTGGACCTTTTTTTTTTTTTTTTTTTTTTTTTTGCAGCAAGCCAAAAAAAAAAATAAATAAATAAATAAAAATATTTACATTGATCCAAGCCTTATCTTGTGCCTAAAATATCACAGATAGGTGGGCTCTTTTTGATTGCCCAGTAAGACACCCAAGCAACCACTTAGAAATGCACTAAACACTATTTAGAACATCTTAGAAACAGCATAGCAACCTCCGTTGCAACCACCCTAGCATTTCATTGTCTTCTAGAAATGTAAAATATAGACTAGTTAATCTGCTAAACTGTAGCATGTAGTCTGCATTGTTTCTTTGAAAAAAAAAAAAACTTGAAAATATCTCTTTTTTTTGTCAGAATAATTGTAATGTTTGTAGCAGAAAATCTTTCCTTGGATTTTTTTTTTTTTTTTTTTCTACAAGTGTCAAGACAAGAAAGACTAAATGTATTTTTAGATATTAAGTGGCAGATAATGGTGATGGTTGTCTACTGCTGGTAAAGATACACTTGTTGCCCATCGCCTGTATTTTTCTTTGACGTCTGACAGTTGTCCACCCAGTAATCCTGTAGAATACTGTCATTAAAGGAGGAGGACAAGAGCAGGTGTCGGAAGAGAAGAATTCCAGTGGACAGCAGTCTATTGTGGAAGATTGGGATATGATGTGTCTGTTGAAGCTGGGGACTGTTTTAGATTCTGAGGTTTGTGTAAACACAGAATGGTACATCTTAAAATAGTTAAATCTGTTATTTTATTGTAAGCAACTTACTTCTAGGTTACTAGGGTGTTCTGGGTGGCTGTTAGGAGGTTTTTAAGGTTTTTGGGCAGTCATTAAGAAGTAACCAGTGTTTTAAGCGTTGGCTAGGAGTGACTAGGGGGTTCTGGGTGGTTGCAAGTTTGTTCAAATCTACCCTAGGTTTAAGCCTTAGACTGCACCATTATTAACTGTTTATTGGATAGATTTCCTTCTAGAGATGCACAACATTATCGGACTGATATAGCCATCTATAATGGCTTTAAATGTAAATATCGGCATCGGCCCGATATGAAAAATTATACCGATATGTCTTGCCGATAAGAGGAATACGTTAACTCACATGTGCTCAAGGTGTGCTAGTGATTAGATCACGTCTACAGTGTGGCTCATTCTTGAAGCAAAGTTTTGTCTGAATGATGAATAGGTTCACTCTTTTGGATCGCTGCATTTAATCTGTGAAAGCATGTTCAGAATGACGCCTTCGGCCTGTGATAGAGTAAACAGTACTAGCACGTGCAGCGGCAGCCTCCCCCGGGTCCTAACGCCCGTTCCGTAAGGAGTTTTAATCTATAGGGGGCGCTGTTGGCCTACTTCTAATTAAATTAAAAGTAAAATAGCCTACACAAGTAACATTTAGATTGTGTTTCTGATTAAATAATTGATGTCATAAAATTATGAGTATGTTTTGATTTAAAGGTCAGAAGCTATAGCTTGCATGAAAAAAATCACAAACATGACACTTGTAAATTAAATAATTTTATATATACTGATTAATTCATTAATGTGTAGTTTTATTTTTATAAACAAATCATAAGCTCTAAAAGATTTTCAGAATTTTTACAACTCTTTTGCTTTAGACCGTCTACAAATGTTAAATCTTAAAATAAAATGTTAGGGTTAACACTGCATCTTTATGGGGAAAAAAATGCAGCGATTGATATATAGTTTATTTATAGTTATTTTCAAAGCTTCAATGTACTGTCAAAAAACCTTCATTATTGTTTATTTAATTCTAACAACTAAGTTCTTGTTAAAAACTAACCAAAATTAAAAATATTTTGCTTATAATTTCTGCACAGGAGAGACTTCGCGTTGTTTCCAAACAAAAGGAAATAAATCGGTATCGGCCAAAATGAGTTGAAAAATATCGGACATCGGCAAAAATACAATATCGTGCATCCCTGTTTCTTTCTGATTGATCTTTGACATTTTCTCTTCAGGTGATGTCACTGCTGGGAATTTTCAACACAGGAGAAAGATATAAGTTCTGCAAAGCAGTTTAGACACTAAGGCTATTCATCTCCAACAGCAACAAATCTATGAAATATGGAGGATCAGGGGTTCACCCATCAACATAATTGATTTTAATAACAAAGACATAAACTGTTCCAGAATCAGCACTTCAGAAATGTGCTGACCTATTTCATAGATGTGTGGTTTGGTGCTGTTCTTGGCACATTCATGTCTTCATAACACATTCAGCCCACTGCGGTTGCCCAAGACAAAGCATATGTTGGTGTGTGTGTGTATGTGTGTGTGATGCTAGTGACAGGATATGCTGTGTTTAGAAACAGTACATTTGTACGTTGGGCCATAAGGTCTTGTTTAGTCCCAAATTTATCTGGAGTGCTTTTATTTTTCTGAAAACACACAGGGTATATTTGGAAAGGGTTTTCCTCTGACGTTCCATCATATGTTTATCCCCAGGCAAGGAACTCAAAGAAAAGAAAACACTCATCCGTTTTCACATGAAAACCTGTGGCGTGTGAGAGGAATAAAGTTACACAAATACATTAATAATCTTTTATTTCTCACAGGCATTCTCTGTTGGTGGTGACCAGATTGACCTTCTGTTTCCTTTTTTTACTGTCTGTTTGTGTGTGAGAGGGATTTTGATATATGTTTGGTATCAATGCTTCAAAGAAAGAGTAAAAAAAATTATATTATCATGTTATTATAATAATAAATATAATACTACATCACAGCACAGCTGTTCTCACCATTTCTTTTGCAGTAAAAAAAACAACATGTTTCTAAATGCAGAGCCGGTTTGAATCGCAATGGAGGGACGTCCCAAACAATCTTAAAGCTACTCAATCACCAAGCCAAATATTTGATGGGCTTCTCCAGCAGTCACCGCAGGGGCCTTTTCTCCTTGTCATTCACGTCTTTTCTCATAAATAGCATGGCGTCTCTCTCTGCGTCTTATCTTTCTCTCATGAGATGTGCAATCCCTGGAGGCACTAAAAATATTGGGGATATTTTATGGTAGTGGTCCATCACTATGAAAGATCCTTTCGCCTTGAAAGAGCAGTATGGAATTTTGTTATTTAGTTAATAGTCATTTTTGTTGCTGCAGGGTCAAAGTGTGGATCTGGTTGCACCATCATGTTCTACAAGAGAAAAAAAAATGAATTGGTCAAAGGTTCCTCTTTTATAGCTCAAGAGACTCATTCACACTACTGTTTAAGTGTTTGGGGTCAGTAAGATGTGTTTTTTTAAAGAAATTATTACTTTTATTCAGCAAGGATGCATTCAACTGATTAAAAATGTCAGTAAACACACTTATAATGCTACATAAGATTCCTATTTTAAAGAAATAATGTTCTTTTGAACAGAAAATAAATTCACAGGAATAAATTACAGATTAATATATATTAAAATACTAAATTATTTTAAATTAACTTTTTTTCAGCAAGGATGCATTCAACTGCCAGTAAACACACTTATGATGCTACATAAGGTACACAGGACACAGGAATAAATTACAGATTAATACATGTTAAAATACAAAATTATTTTAAATTGTAATGATGCTTCACAATATTACTGGTTTACTGTATTTTGGGGGGAAATATGCAGTCTTAATGAGCATGAGACACTTTCAAAAACATTTTGAAAAATCTTAGTTTTGAGAATTTGGATTGCAGATTTTGGTGTCGACCTCTTTAGAAATTCTTAAGGAGACGTGTGAGATTACTGGGTTCCGTTTCTCACAATATCACAACAGGATTAAATCAGTTTAATCTCCAATAAATCTTTCTTTTCTATGAGAAGCAATGCACAAGGTCTCAGTTGATATTATAATTTCTTAAAGGTTGTATTCTGAAAACGTCATCGATCTCATGAATGTTAAATGTCTTATTAGACATGTATTGAAGTAATATCATGCTTGACACATTTTCTATTGGACTATGTATCTCACTTCATCCGGATCGTTATTTCTGTGATTCTTTGAATGAATAAAAGCCTGGAATCTGATCTCAGAGCATCACCGAGTTCAAGATTCTTTTCATAGAGTAGAAAGGCAATCCATGCTTATCATACCCTCTCCTATTGTTGAGAAGAAGAAAAGTGAAAGACATTTCCATGCCCTGTTTTCTCAGCGAGTCTAGCAAGGCTGAATCTATATGAGGGAACATTAATTAAAAGGATATACAGAGAACAGCAGCACTGTGAGATAGAACCTTTCCTCTTGAATTTGGATGAGAAACTTTGACAGCTTTTCATCTTCGTCTCTGGCTTACCCAGCCATCCCTCTTCTTTTCCTCTCCATCTGTTTTCTTTTCTTCTTGGAGTTTGCGGTGGAGCCTTTTTTGCTTCTGTATTTTTTCTGCCTTCTCCAGCATCATTAACTTGGTTTTCTTCATTTTAAATAAACAAATATCCCATGTCTTACCTTGAGATGCCATTCAGCGCAGTTGTATTTAACCATGTACAGATTTAGCACCAGCTAATGGACAAAATCAATTGGAAATGAGTTTAAATGACTTGATCGTTAATATAGACTGCTTTTATGAATATTTTATAACTCCTTTATGCCATGTTATTGTCATTTTGGAGCTTGACAGACTCTGTCCTCATTCACTTTAACTATAGTGAAAAGAGTGACTTCAGATATTGATATTCTTCAAAAATTCACCTTTTGTGTTCCACAGAAGAAAGAACGTTTGGAATGAGGTGATTAAAATAATGACTGAATTTTTAATTTTGAAGTGAACTAGTCCTTTAAATCACACTTGCTTTGTACTACAATGAAAAGTTGTCAGCACTAGAGCTTAACAGAAGGTTTCCGAAAGTGCAATATTCAAGTTTTCAATAGTGTAAAAGATTTTTAGATTTTTAGTATTAAAATAGATGTTTTGTTAATATCTATACGTAATAGTTTCGATTTTTATAAACGTATTAAAAAGATATGCTTCATAGCATCAGTAGCTCTGTTTAAGTCTCTCAGAAGTACACAAAATCTTTTCTCACAGTTTTTATTTAGGTTGATTGCTTTGGTTGAAGTACTCATTTAGGTATTTTGGAAATGCCTTTGGATATAAATACAAACCTAGGCTTGTATGAAATGTTACTTTATAGAGCTGCATTTGTAGGTAAAATATTGGAGCAATGGCTGATTCTTTGAGGCAAAGGAATGACATGAGAGACTATTGACCTGATGATGATGGTGGATATGAATCTTCTTGCCCTTCAGCTTTATTTTGATTGCAGAGTGCCACATGGGACTGTGAGCTGGTTAATTATCTAAAATCAATAGTTCAGCCATAAACCAATTACAAAATCCCAACAGAGAGAACAGGACAATACACTTATGGATTATGCATCAGCATTTTAAGTTGTACTAGACAGAAAAAAAGCCAAAACTTCTAATAATGATAAATTAGCTGAGCTTATTTTTACCATAGATCCTTGCACAAACAATTGTCCCAATTTTGTGACCTAAGAGTTGGAATCAATGAATCAACAGACATTGTTTAAATTTGCTCATCTGTGCATTTTCCTTTTTCAGGTCTTGAGGGACTGGATCTCAAACAGTATGGCACGGATACATTGTTTATGATATTGGAATATTAATAGCCTTACGTAATTCCCCATCTTCCAGTCCCTTCTGTCTCCTGTCACTGTTTATGGCCCCAGTCCTCCAGCTTTGTTCGTGGCAGCACACGTCAATCATGTGTCAGAAGTAGAATAGGGCTGTGGCGGTGAGATCAAGGTTTCAGATCAGGCCTTTTCCTCTTTCAGACTTTGAATTTGTTTGTGAGTTCAATGGTTTAAAGGTTCCAAAAGGGGGTTTTGTAGTGATGCCATAGAACCATTTTTGATGGAACCATCAATGCCAAAAAGGAACCTTTATTTTTAGAGTGTAGGAACAGAATATATGCTAATGCTAAAGGCAAGGTGACGAAGAGTCAGTCAGGTAAGAATAATTAGGTATTTTTATATACCCATAATTTTAAAGGGATAGTTCACCCAAAAATTAAAATTGTGTCATCAGTTATTCACCCTCACGTCGTTCCAAATCTGTAAGACCTTCATTCATCTTCAAAACACAAATTACAATATTTTTGATGAAATCCAAGAGCTTTCTGACCCTGCATAGACAGCAATGCAACTGACAACTTCAAGGCCCAGAAAGGTAGTAAGGACATTGTTAAAATTGTCCACGTAACATCAGTGATTCAACTGTAATTTAATGAAGCTTTTTGTGTGCAAAGAATGCAAAAATAACTACTTTATTCAACAATTTCTTCTCTTCCGGGTTATTTTTGTTTTCTTTGCTCATAAAATTAATGTTGAACCACTGATGGACTATTTTAATGATGTCCATACTATCTTTCTGTGCCTTGAACGTGGTATTTATGTTGCTGTCTATGCAGGGTCAGAAAGCTCTCGGATTTAATCAAAAATATTTTAATTAGTGTTTCGATGATGAATGACATGAGGGTGAGTAATTATTGTCAGAACTTCATTTCTGGGTGAACTATCCCTTTAAGAGTTGGATTCTGGTCATTATATAGACCGAAATCTATCAGAATTAGGTTATACTTAACAGCCCGACTGAGTCATACAGGTGTTGAAAGCCTTTGTCTATGAGAAACAGATGGTGGAAGAGATAATCAGTAAAAGATGAAGAACAGAAACATCCCTCATCTTCCAGACTGTTTGAGTACATGTAGACAACTAAACATTGGGGGGTCTCTTTTTAGGGGGGAGCAGTTGTCTGACTTGTAAGGATGTGTTTTCAAGTAAGTAATTTATCCAAATATAACTTCTGTTCAACCGCCTTGTTTTCTTGCGCTTCAGTCGCTTACATAAGACCATTTCTGATTTGCATATTCAAAACTTCACTTTAAAATATTCATCAGCTTAATGAATATTGATGTAACATTTGACTACTGTTAACTACACTCTGCCTGAAATGAAAGCGACACAGAGTCTGCAGTCTGGACGCAGCAATAGGCCTTTTAGGGGTTTGAAAGGAATGTAATTATCAGAATTATGCATTTTGGATGTCTTTAACACATTTACACTTCCACAGAAAACAAGAAACATACTCATCCTGAGCATCCCAAATAGAGCCTCTTTTGGGTCCTTTATATACTGATGGTGAAAAACTGCCTGTTTCAATTAGTGTAATTTAGCGCTTGTAAGATTTTAATGAAAAGATCACAAGACAAGAATTGTCTCAATAGGGGGTTTAACGACACTGTTGGGGGCTCTTTAAAATCAGTTGAAATGAAGAAAGCTTTGCAAGCTTTGATAAGATGTGTGTGTGTTCAGAATGTTTAAGCGATAGAAAGGGCATTACAATGGTCCAAGCCTCATCAGTGTTAAAATCAGTGAGTAATAAGGAAGAAAACTGTGGAGAGGAAGGAGGAAGAGGAAGTGTCAGTGGGTGGATACAGCTCTCTAATCTTAGTGTCTCTGGAAAACCTGCTCTTAGCTTTTCAACTTTTCCTTATATTTGCTTTCCCACTCTTCTCATCTCTCTTTCTCTGTCTTTGTTAGACCTTCCAGAGGAAATGTAGCAAGGGTAACAAGGAAATGTTCTGTTAACCCATTGCCTTGAGTGCCACAGATTTCTCTTCTAAGTGTGTTTTATGCTTAAATATGAGCATTTGCAAATGTTTATCCTTTAGGGGAGTTTATAATTTTTAGATAAGACAATATCTATAGGTCATGCCATTATGTGAGAGATAATGAACAGTAAAAATATCCAGCTAGCCAGCAATTATCACAGAATAGATCCCAGCATGAGCTAAAATAAATGCACATGAAATATTAATTGGAGTTGAAATTATTTTATTATGTGAAATGAAAGAGGCTGTTTGTATGAAATGAGACATAAAATATTTTATTGACTTACTGCTATATTTTTTCATTGTATATAATCTGTGTTTCACTCACAAAGGCTGCATTTATTTGATTATAAATGCAGTAAATCAGTTCTATTGTGAAATATTATTACAATTTAGAATAACTGTTTACTATATTGATTCAAATACTATATTTTCAAATCTTATTTATTCCTGTGATGTTAAAGCTGAATTTTCAGCATCATTACTCCAGTCTTCAATGTCACATGATCCTTCAGAAAGCATATCATTCTAATATGATGATTTACTGCTCAAGAAATTCTTTTATTATTATCAGTGTTGAAAACAGTTGTGCTGCTTAATATTTTTGTGGAAACCTAAATTTTATTCAGGATTCTTCATTTTTTAAAAATAGAAATCTTTTGTTACATAATAAATGTCTTTACTGTCACTTGACCGATTTAATTCATCCTTGCTGAATAAACTAGTAATTTCTTAAAGAAAATATTTCCCCAAACTTTTGTGTATTTCAGCTTGGAAAAGTGTTTAAAACATTCCCTTTTTAAGTTTTTGTTAGATAAATGAGTTGGACTGAATGAAGTGTAACCTTTGTTGTTGTTTTTTCTTAGGAAAGAAAGTTGTGCGCACATCCATTTCTAGAGATATACAAAGGGGAAATGATCCACTATATGGGTCCGCTGGCTCGGCAGGGTGATTTCTATGTTCCCGAAGTTAGAGAGGCCCAAAGATGGTTATTGGGAAAAGAGTCTGAAGAGGACGGGAGGACAGACATCACAGGTAAACTAATTATTCAGTTCACAGATGCTTTATCTAAAATCACTCACAGTTCATTTATTAAAGAAATAAAAGTTTAACACAGGCATACTTTTGATTATCTGCACACTTTAAGCCTTATTTTGGCTAAGAACCACCTATTTTAGAAGAAAGGGTCTAACTGATGTACATAAACTACTAAACATCATTTGTTTGGTTTTTCCATGATGTTGGTATGAATGTTTTGGTTCCCAGCCAAAATTTTTAACTACTGAATTACTCTCCAACTGTTTATTGAGCACTAATATTAGCCTATCATCAATTTCACAAGTTCACATTTAGAGCGACGCATGTGTTTCACTGGTTGACATTTAATAGCATAGTGTTTTAATAGGCATTAACCACCACCTTATGGAGTTTTGACGTGGATGTGTCATATTGGCTGAACTGTGCGATCACCTACACCTGCTCTAGTGATAATGAGACACAGTCTGTGTGTATGTATGGTGTATTGCCCTGGTCAGACCAAAGCCCAGAGGTACTACCGAGTAAATATGAAACAAGCGTGAGCTGTTTGTGACCTGAGGGGTGTGTTGTCCACACCAGCTGTCCTGGACAGTGTGTGTGTGAGTCCTAGAGATGCCAGTTCCACCTGTTACCTTGAAACAAACACATAGTAATAACTATAATATATGATAGAGGAGAAGATTAAAGCTGAGAAGATAGAAGATTAAAGGACAAATTTGAAAACTGCTGGTTTTTGGGGTCCAAATGTCCTGCTAAAGTGAATATGTTTCACAGCATGTCTTGTTCCTACTGTCCTCTTGTCATTTAAGCGCACGTTTGATCCTCTAGCGCAACGGTCTTCAACGTTTTTCAGAGCAAGGACCCCTTGCGAGATTTGTATCATGGAGCAGGGACTCCCTGATACAAAATGTGTCAAGCAGAGCTACATATTAAAGGGTTACTCCACCCCAAAATGAAAATTTTGTCATTAATCACTTACCGCCATGTCGTTTCAAACCCGTAAAAGCTTCGTTCGTCTTTGGAACACAATTTAAGAGATTTTGGATGAAAACAGGGAGGCTTGTGACAGTCCCATTGACTGTCGAACATTGTCAAGGCCCAGAAAAGTATGAAAGACATCGTCAAAATAGTCCATCTGCCATCAGTGGTTCAACCGTAATTTTACGAAGCTACGAGAATACTTTTTGTACGTAAAGAATACATTAATGACATTATTCAACAATTAGTCTCCTCTTCTTCTCCTTTCGTTCAAATCAAAGTGTAAATAAACGTAGAAAACTTATCTGTGTGTTGCGGCTGACACAGAACAGCGTACACAGTTTGCGTCCAGTGGATACTCTCCAAAATGGTGCTACGCTGACACAGAGGAGACATGGAGGAGACGAATTGTTGAATAATGTCATTATTTTTGTTTTCTTTGTGTTACGGTTGAGCCACTGATGGCAGATGGGCTATTTTGACGATGTCTTTCATACTTTTCTGGGCCTTGACAGTTATTTACAGTCACAAGCCTCCCGGTTTTCATCTAAAATATCTTAAATTGTGTTCCGAAGACGAACAAAGCTTTTACGGGTTTGGAACGACATGGGGGTAAGTGATTAATGACTAAATTTTCATTTTAGGGTGGAGTAACCCTTTAAGCATAAAGCCTTCGATATTAATAGAAACAAACCATATTATGATTAAGAATAAATAAATTATATGTTAAGACAGTATATCCGAACTATGCACATTATAGTTGTTGCACATGCATCACTACCTGGATATTATTTTTTTTTAATTAAAATTGAGATTTATACATCATAACATATTGAAGTAAAAATCACAATTCATTAGTTGATGTAAATTATTTAAATGGATTTGCAGAGTCATACATTTTCATTTTACTAGTCAGATGGACATTTACTTCCACCTGAACTTTAGCTACAAGTTTATTAAAAAAAAAAAAAAAAATCACATTTTAATTTTATTGTCAGATGGACAAATGAACATTTACTTGAACTTTAGCTTCACTTTTACTAAAACTTAACATTTTATTTTTACTGTGAGATGGACAATTAAAGGGGTCATATGACATTGCTAAAAAGAACATTATTTTGTGTATTTGGTGTAATGCAATGTTTATGCGGTTTAAGGTTCAAAAAATACATTATTTTCCACATACTGTACATTATTGTTGCTCCTCTTTGCCCCGCCTTTCTGAAACGCACCAATTTTCACAAAGCTCATCGTTCTGAGAAGTGAGGCGTGCTCTGATTGGCCAGCTATCCAGTGCGTTGTGATTGGCCGAATACCTCAAGCGTGAGATGGAAATGTTACGCCCCTTACCGTATTGTGATGGCGTGTCCCGGCGTGATGACACAAAAACAATAAAACCCATTACAAGCAAGGCATTTGTTGCATCCAGTGAGGACATAATTATTGATCATAATGACTTATACTGTCTTTACGCATCGCGTTGCATCGTGCCACGTTGCATTGCGCCGCGTAAACATTACCATGTCTGCATTTGTGATCGGAGAAACGACAAACAACAAGAACTACTCTACACAGCTCAAAACTCACATTTGAATAGTCAGTGGCAAATTCTTTAAATATGAAAACATACTTACAGGCTGTGAGTCAGAAGCGTCAGACTGTCCTTGCAAAGTTGGAATTGCCCCACTTTATAGAAACAGTCTTTGTGCTCAGCTGGCAGGCTACTCTTCCAGGTTCAGGAAATATTCCTCTGTAAACTGCGCTGCACACACTCGAATATTTGGGTTGAACTGTTCTGGAACAGTGCTGTAAATACAACTTAACCACTGATTTCTTGTTGTGTCCTCTTTTGGAAGCCCAAACAAAGTAGTTTTGCTTTCACAACGAAACACAGCGTCTCCAGGACATGGCGCCGGTGGCAGCAATAATACTACAGCGAGAATAAAAGTCCCGCCCTCCTTCTTTGTGTATACGTTTGGGCGGTGTTTTGCAAATCTTCCCACACCGTGACGTAGACGTGGGGGTGTGTTTGAATGAGCCGTTTTAGGGGGGCGTGGTCGAGTCTTAACTTTTATAAAGAATATCTCTTTGGTTTTGAGACTTTAGTCTTTGCAACTTCAGGGATCTTATCTATGCACAAACAGCTTGTAACACTCCAAAGAGAAAGGAAAACTTGAAATCGCATCATATAACCCCTTTAAGAATCGATGAGTATTTGAAATTAGTGAGGGGTTTCTAATAAAGTGCAGATGTAATGTGTAAGCAACGGCTCCAACAAGAATAGCAATGTACAGTGAGACATTTAAGATTATTTACATTTTACTAAAATTTAAGATTATTTACTATATTACTTTTAAATAATTGGATTGGAATAATAATTATAACAAATAATTGGAATGGAATTTAAAAAAATATATATTAATGTGAATATTTTTCTAGTAATCTATTAGTCTGCATTTACATTGCGCGTATCTAATTTGACATGCCGTGTTTTTGTCCTGTGCTACAATCACTGTCAACTGCAGTTTCAGAGTCAATCATGCATTTATATGTAGACGTCACTTCCAAAATTTTGCAGCATGTAATTGGCCATCGTTCTTCCTAGCAGAATGATAAACTATACTTTGTCAATGGATTATAGCTATATAGCCTCAAAAGTGCGAAAGTCACTTTACAATTACTAAAAAGCTGTCACTGAATCTCAGTTTGTGATCTCACAACGTTCCATTAAAATGAATAAAGTTGTTTACACTGCATAATGAATCTCTTACTTACATTGTATCGTTGTTTGTAATGAGAGACAATTGGCGAGAGCGAGCATAACTCAGCACTGAACAAAATCTCTGGTGTTTTGGATGAGCGGTGAGTGGATTCTAACTTAAACATCTCTGATTGGCCATTGCCTTCAAGAGATCAACAAACATGTCTGTGATTGGCTAGACATTTCACATTCTCAGAGCTCAAACTCAAAACTGCAATGGAGTGTTTGCTAAATCTGTTTTGCCTATAATATGTGACCTTGGACCACAAAACCAGTCATAACTAGCACAGGTAAATACATTGTATGGGTTAAAATTATTAATTTTTCTTTTATGCCAAAAATCATTAGGCTATTAAGTAAAGATCAAGTTCCATGAAGATATTTTGTAAATTTCCTACCGTAATTATCAAAACTTAATTTTTGATTAGTAATATGCATTGCTAAGAACTTCATTTAGACAACTTCAAAGGCTGTTTTCTCAGTAATTTGATTTTTTTGCACCCTCAGATTCCAGATTTTCCAATAGTTGTAGCTCGACCAAATATGTGACCCTGGACCACAAAACCAGTCATAAGGGTCAATTTTTCAGATTTATACATCATCTGACAAATCGCTGAATAAATAAGCTTTCCATTGATGTATGGTTTGTTAGGATAGGACAATATTTGGCTGAGATACAACTATTTGAAAATCTGGAATCTGAGGGTGCAAAAAAATCAAAATATTGAGAAAATGGCTTTTAAAGTTGTCCAAATGTTCTTAGCAATGCATATTACTAATCAAAAATTAAGTTTTGATATATTTACAGTAGGAAATTTACAAAATATCTTCATGGAACATGATCTTTACCTAATGTCCTAATGATTTTTGGCATAAGAAAAATCAATAATTTTGACCCATACAATGTATTTTTGGCTATTGCTACAAATATACCTCAGTGACTTAAGACTGGTTTTGTGGTCCAGGGTCACATATTGTCCTATCCTAACAAACCATACATCAATGGGAATCTTATTTATTCAGCTTTCAGATGATGTAAAAATCTCAATTTCAAAAGGAATCAAACCCATGACCATTACCAATAACCATTTCAGAACAGTGTTAATTTTGACAGGCATTTTTGATTTAGTCTTAGTCTTGAGACGAAAATGCTTAATAGTCTTAGTCACATTTTAGTCATTTGAGTCTTGCATAGTTTTAGTCTAGTTTTAGTTGACGAAAAGTCATTACATTTTTGTCAACTTTTAGTCATTACGTTTAGTCAAACTGCAGTTACCAACATTTATTTAGGTAGCTATTTTATATGTAGTCTTCTAACAGAAATAGTCTAGTCATTAATTCTCTCTTTAGACCAAATCAATTAAGCTCATGAGAAATTTGAATCGAGGATTGGATTTGGAAAAACTGGAATAATTGATGACAATTTTTATTTTTGGGTTGAGATACAAATTAAACTAATTTTTAAGATACAGTAGGTTTACTTAACATGTTTAAATTTATTTAACATCTTTTGTTGGTTAACATTAATGACACAGATAGGTATTTAATTAGGAATGCTGTCCCTTTAAGACGGAAGGCATGCATGTAATACTGACACACATTCAGTTTTCACCCACCTGTTTACGTTCAGTTAAGCCATAACTGACTGTATTTATGTGAGATACTCTACACGATGCACATTTGGACTGCTGTGTGTGTATTTGAGCACCGAGAACTGATCGCGCGCTGTGTGAGAACTGAAGAAGTGCAGCGTGCGCGAGAGAGAGCACTTCTATCAGCGCGATTCCGCCTCTCCCGCCTTCGCTAACTTTAAGTTAATCGACAAAGAATTGTGATTCCCGGGAAAAACGGGAGGTCTGGTCACCCTATCCCTAACCTGAGGCCATTGTTTCAGATTTTGGTAGCCTGTCCATCCACTGCGGCTGCGATACTGAGACTAGATATGCGAACGCCACAAATCCGATCACAATCCAATGACAGGGACGCACATTTTGAAAGACAAGACAATTAATTTAGCCTATAGGATGTATTTTGAATGTCTGGTAATCCTCAAATAACATTCTAGTCCCGTCTCGTCTTGTTAAGGAAGACGCGGCATACATTTCTCATAGTTTTTATCAACAGATATTATTTTTAGCTCGTCAACGTCACGTCTTAGTCACAGAAAAAATGTTCGTTAACGAATATTTTTCGTCATCATCTTCGTTGACGAAATTAACACTGTTTCAGAATTTATAGCATTATTACAAGTACAGTAGCAACCCTGTTTGACTTTTTCCATATAGAAATATATTTTCTGAACTTTTACGCTTTTACACTTTTATTTCTGTCAGTTTATTCAGTCTTCCTAGTACCAAAATAAACGTGCTGATGTGTTATTAGTGTACATAACAATACACCGAAAATTGACCCTTTTTTGTGAAATTATTTTCAACTTTTAATGAACAGAAGTCTGCCAGCAGTGTGCCTGTAGTGACACAAAGTGCAGAGAACAGATGTGAACAGAAGAAAACAGATTTTCTAGTCCTTGATTGTGAAGTACTTCTGATTGTACTGCGCTGTGTTTTGAAATTGCCAGGGATATTCACTGCAGGTGTAAAGTCAGAAAAGACTAACCATTTAATTATTAATATGCACTATCATCTCTTTTTGAAGATTGTGTTAAATTGCAATAATTAAAAAAAATATCTTAATGTCATGAAGTTTTGGCGCTGTGTCAGCTACGCATTTTTACGCATTTTTTTTTTTTTTTTTTTTTTTTTTTTTTTTTTTTTTTTTTTACTGCAAGTCATGTTGTCAAGTGATATCTTGTCTTGATATGTTGTCATGCTGAAGGAATCGCTGTGTTTTGCTGAAGTGGTGTGAAGCTGACCTCGCTGCTCAGATTTAAGCATTCAACATCTGTTCCCTGGTGAAAGATGCTGTTCACGAAACAGCTTCAAAAATGAGTTGTCAAAGTGGCATTTTGCACTGAAATGTGCTTTACATGGCAAGGCCTGTCTGTGTCTGTGTGTGAGTTGTGTGCGGCGGGTCGTCACATATGGGACCCCAAGGGCAATTGTAACACCTTAAATTTCACAAAAAAAAAAAAAAAATCACAAAAGAGTGATTGCACTTAAGCACACGTTCACTAAGGTTCTCTGTTTGCTTGAGAGAAAGATACGTGAGTGCATTTCTTTGTGAGAAATTTACATCAAAAATTATTTTGAGATACACAAATTATGTTTAACTTTACAATTATTTTACAATTGTTAAAATCTCTTCTTTTCAGTTTGGATGCCTTTGAACTCAAATTAAAGAGTTTGTTCACCCAAAAATGAAAATTCTGTCATTAATTACTCACTCTCATGTCGTTCCAAACCTGTAAGACCTTCGTTCATCTTCAGAACACAAATTAAGATATTTTTGATGAAATCCGGTAGCTTTCTGACCCTGCAAAGACAGCAACATATGCGTTGTGGTATTCTTGTGAAGGCGCATTGAAGGCTGACACGGAAGAGAAGAAATAGTTGAATAAAGTCATTATTTTTGGTTTTTTTTGCGCAAAAAAAAAAAAAAAGTATTCTCGTAGCTTCATAAAATTAAGGTTGAACCACTGATGTCACACAGACTATTTTAACGATGCCCTTACTACCTTTCTGAGCCTTGAATGTGGTAATTGTGTTGCTTGTTTCTGGAGGGTCAGAAAGCTCTCGGATTTCATCAAAAATATCTTAATTTGTGTTCAGAAGATGAATGAATGTCTTATGGGTTTGGAAAGACATGAGGGTGAGTAATTAATGACAATTTTCATTTTTGGGTGAACTTTGATACCTCTTATGACAGAATTTTAACTCTCTAGAAGCAGATTTTGCAAGGTTAAGGCAACTATCAATAGTTATAAAATGAAAATTATATAGCTAAATTGAAAGATTGAATTTTTAAAATGTATTTTAATGAAGTAATCTGCATTATTTCATTCAATTAATTAACTGAAAACTCTTCTTGACTTATCAGCTAATCAGTGTATTTTAAATTCAATTCAAGTTTATTTGTATAGCGCTTTTCACGATACAAATCGTTACAAAGCGCTGTACAGAAAATGGCAGAAATGTATGGAAAAATCAATTAAAGACGTAATCAAACAGACGAACACTATTAACAGCAATTATTATATGTTGAAATCAAACTTATAGCAAGATTTGGTATGTTGTATGCAAGATTTGGTATTCTGTATGTTGTTTCAGGGTTGGCATCATCTGAGGTCCTCTGAGGGGTTGGCATCATCTCTTCTCATGTGTTCTGGATCCAGACTGAAGCTTGTGTAAATCCTAGTTACCATGGGATGTCAATCCCGTGGCAGAAACAGAGAAACAAATAGAGACATAATTAGCGTAGCTGCTGTTCCAACCAAGCAAAATTGATTTGTTTAACCCAAGCTAAAGAATAATAATGTGCATTTGATCAGATATAACTGCAGTACAAGATTATGAGATGCATTATTTGAAAGCTTGGCCAAAGAGATGTGTCTTTTAATCTAGATTTAAACAGAGAGAGTGTGTCTGAACCCCGAAAGTTATCAGGAAGGCTATTCCAGAGTTTGGGAGCCAAATGTGAAAAAGCCCTACCTCCTTTAGTGGACTTTGCTATCCTAGGTACTACCAAAAGTTCAGAGTTTTGCGACCTTAGGGAGCGTGATGGATTGTAGCGTGGTAGAAGACTAGTTAGGTAAGCAGGAGCTAACCCATTCAGGGCCTTATAGGTAAGTAATAATATTTTGTAACTGATACAGAACTTAATAGGTAGCCAGTGCAGAGACTGTAAAATTGGGGTAATATGATCATATTTTCTTGACCTGGTAAGGACTCTAGCCGCTGCATTTTGGACTATCTGTAGCTTGTTTATTGAAGATGCAGGACAACCAGCTAGCAGTGCATTACAATAGTCCAGTCTAGAGGTCATGAATGCATGAACTAGCTTTTCTGCATCAGAAACAGGTAACATGTTTCGTAGCTTGGCAATGTTTCTAAGATGGAAGAATGCTGTTTTTGTAACATGGGAAATATGATTTTCAAAAGACAAGTTGCTGTCTAATATAACACCCAGATTTTTGACTGTAGAGGAAGTAACAGTACATCCGTCTAGTTGCAAATTGTAATCCAAGAGATTCAGTGTACTGTTTTTTGGTCTAATACGTAATATCTCTGTCTTATCTGAATTTAATAGGAGAAAATGATTGGTCATCCAATCTTTTACATTTTTAACACACTCTGTTAACTTAGATAATTTAGTTTCATCTGGTCTTGTTGAGATATATAGTTGAGTATCATCAGCATACCAGTGGAAACTAATCCCATATTTTCTAATAATATTACCAAGGGGCAACATGTATATTGAAAATAGCAGAGGACCTAGGACAGATCCTTGTGGTACTCCATACTTTACTGGTGATAATTGAGATGACTCCCCATTTAAATAAACAAAGTGGTAGTGATCAGACAGGTAGGATCTAAACCATCTTAAAGCCTGCCCTTGAATACCCGTATAGTTTTGTAATCGATCTATGAGTATGTCATGATCTATGATGTCGAACGCAGCACTAAGATCAAGTAAAACTAGCAATGAGATGCAGCCTTGGCCTGACGCAAGAAGCAAGTCATTTGTAATTTTAACAAGTGCGGTTTCTGTGCCATGATGGGGCCTGAAACCTGACTGAAATTCTTTATAGAGATATTTTTTTGCAGGAAGGAGCACAAGGAAGGAGGAGTAATTTGCCAGTTCACTAGGATCTAGTTGTGGTTTCTTAATAAGAGGCTTAATAACCGCCAGCTTGAATGGTTTTGGACGTGACCTAAAGATAACGACGAGTTAATAATACTGAGAAGCGGTTCTTCTGCTACAGGTAACAACTCTTTCAGTAATTTAGTGGGTACAGGATCTAATAAACATGTTGTTGGTTTAGATGCAGTGATGAGTTTATTTAGCTCTTCTTGTCCTATAATTGTAAAGCACTGCATTTTTTCTTTGGGTACGATGAATGAAGCTGAATTATTAGATGCTGTAGAATCTACATTTGTTATTGTATTTCTGATGTAATTATTTTGTCTGTGAAGAAATTCATAAAGTCATCACTACTAAACTGTGAGGGAATATTTAGATTGGGTGGCATCTGGTTATTTGTTAATCTAGCTACTGTGCTAAATAAAAACCTTGGATTGTTTTGGTTATTTTCTATGAGTTTGCGGATATGCTCGGCCCTGGCAGCTTATAAAGCCTGTCTATAACTGAACATACTGTTTTTCCATGTAATTCTAAAAACTTCCAAGTTAGTTTTTCTCCATTTGCGCTCAAGATTACGAGTTTCTTTCTTGAGAGAATGTGTATTACTGTTGTACCATGGCTCAGTACGTTTTTCTTTAACCTTTTTTCAATTTGATGGGCGCAACAGCTTCTAATGTATTAGAGAAGATAGTTGCTAGTCATTTTGTCTAGTTCATGTGTATTTATGGGTACACAGAGCAGTTGAGATAAATCAGGCAGGTTATTTCTGAATCTATCTTTAGTGATTGGAACAATAGTTCTTCTTGGACGATAACGCGGAGTCATATAGTTAATATCAGTAATACGCAGCATGCACGATACAAGAAAATGGTCAGTAACATCACTTTGAGGTACGATATCTATATCAGTAAGATCGATTCCATGCGATATAATTAAAACTAGCGTATAATTAAAACGATGAGTGGGCCCGGTGACGTTTTGCTTGACTCCAAAAGAGTTTATTAGGTTAGTAAACGCAAGTCCTAATGCATCATTTGTATTATCAACGTGAATGTTAAAATCTCTGACAATTAGCGCTTTATCAACAGTAACCAATAGGTCTGAGAGGAAATCTGTAAATTCTCTTAGGAAATCTGTGTACGGCGCTGGCGGTCTATACACAGTAGCCAGAGCAAGAGATAGGAGAGATTCTAACATATTTAAAATCTTTAATGTTTCTTTTAACATACTAGTTTATATTGTATGTATGCTTTAATTGTAATGTGTGCTTTAAAGGCATATCATTCCTCACTATTACAGAAATTAAAAAGGTGAAAACAATTTTAAGCAATTTTTAAAAAAAAATTATAATAACATTAAAATTACTTTAATATTACATATTATTTAATATTCTCACACCCTTGTCTGAGACAGTACATTAGATTTTTTTAGTTTGTTTCATGACCAGACCACTAAATTCAGAAAACACTTGCAGTCCAGTTTAACAAGGCATTAAATTCGTAGAAATAGTGCTACATTGTCGTTTTTTAGTGCAAACATCCATCCTTTCTATGTAAATTAGTCTGATTATAGAGTGCATATTCACAAAACTCAGCACTATTTGCATGCTGCAAATATGCTATTTCCTGCAGAAAGCAGGTGGTAAACAATTAAAAAGAGATGAGGCAATTCATTCTTCCCTCTTCTGATTTGTTTGAGCGAGTTTTTCTAAATGCAAATATTTCAGTGCTACTATTACTACTGACTCACATTTGTAGTAGTTTGTGAGTTATGAAGAAAAATGTTAGTTTCCTGCAGCCTCTGGCACGCATGCTGATGGCATTTGAAGGACACTTTGTTCTCTCTCTCCGCTACTATCAGTCTCTTCATCTTTATTCCTCTCTCACTTTCACACACATCCCTGTCATCCCTCGCTATCCTCCCTTCATCTAGTCTGTCCGTCCCTACTTACAAAAATGCCACGTTGACAGGAGGAGCAGGAGGCAGATAAACAGTAAGTGAGCGGTCATCTAATAGACACACAAAACATCCCTTCATCTTAGAAGCACTGACATAAGCAGAAAAAAAAGCTGAGACGCAGGCGGTCCTGACACGTTTGTCACTCTGACACGCTGAGTGTGAGCACGCGGGGTCTCCTTCACAAGCAGCATGAGCGCACACACAAACACACACCTCTCAGTGAAACTCAGGCTGTGTGGCACCTCTCTCAGTCTGTTAGTCTGTCTGTCCTCTCATACTGTCACTTACTCTCTCTCTCTCTGTGTGTGTGTGTCTAAAACTCCTGAGTGATACAGCAGATTATGTTTCAATAGGGAGGCACAACATACCAGTACTATACTGATATTTCATCATTTTTAATGTATCCGTATTGGTCAATATTTGATAATTTCCCCTGTTTTTACATTTAGATTACCTATGCCATTATCTAACCCTCACTTAAAGTTAATCTTTCAAAAAATAATATTAAATATATTATTTAGTAAATCTCAATTTTTTTTATTTATTTAGGCTTTTATAGAATTTAGAATATAGAATTTTATTATCAGGCTAATATCTTTGGGTTATCAGTCACAATGATCACAATAATGATCAGTTTATCATTATTTGGCTGAATTTTTATATTTGTGCACACTACAGTACATTTCAAAACATCTTTTCACGCAGGAATAAAAATACAAAACTATATTTTACATTTCTGAAAAAGAACTTGAGTGAAACCCAGTGTTATTTTAGTTTTATTTCAGAACTATTATTGTATTTATTAATATTTTGAATTAGCCTTTATTTTATTTTAAATTAATATTTAACTTTAAGTTGTCGTAATTTTTGTGCTTTTTTTATTATTTTTTATTATTACTATTTTTTTATATTTCTATTTAGCTTTTAAAATAATTTTAGTTGATTTATTTAGATAAAATATAATAGAATTTTAATATCAGGTTAATATCTTTTGGTAATCACTCACAATGATCATAATAATAACCAGATTATCATTATTGGGCTGAATTTTTAAATATTTGTGCACCCTACAGTACATTTCAAAAGTTTTTTTTTTTTTTTTTTCATGCAGGAATAAAAATGCAAAACTATATTTTACATTTCAGAAGAATATCTTGAGTGTTATTTTAGTATTATTTCAATATTATTATTGTATTTATTTGAATTAGCCTTTATTTTTATATTTTACATTAATATTTTAATTTAAGTTTTAGTAATTTTTACATGCTTTTTTTATTCCTTTTTTTAATTATTATTAAGTTTTTATATTTCTGTTTAGCTTTATTTTATTTCATATAGTTGCCAAAATATTGAATTAATTTAAGTTTTTCAGTATTATATTAGCTTTATTTTAATTCATGAAGTTTATTTTAGTACTTTTAGTTAACAAAAGCAACACTTGTGCGGTATTTAAAAATGATTAAAAAGATTTTTAATTTATTTATACAAAACAGTACAGAATTTTAATATCAGCCATTAATTAGCTGTGATCATATTTAATTATCATTATCGAATTATTGGTATTGCCCTTTTTTTATTTTTAAATGTCCATCTGTACGTATCTGTATGTGCTTGATAATGCATTAAAAAAGAATGAAAAACTAGATTTTTACATTATTAAACAAAATATTGAATGAGTGTTTTTGTTGTTGTTGTTGTTGTTGTTGTTTTTTGCAGTTGCTAGGATGTTCTGAGTTGTTGCTAGGTGGTCAAAGGAGTCAAAATCTTTAGTAGATAATAAAACAGTTGGAGAAATTCCATAGATGTGCACTGAAGGAGGGACGCTTGCCGAGATCTTTTGAAGTAGGCAACCACCAATAATGTATGCTAAGAAGACCCATAGCAACCATACTGCAATATCTTTAGCTTGATGGCAGTGAGTTTTGAATGGGTGAGCAGAAATCTAGTTATCTGCAAAGGATTGTGTTCACACATTTCAATGCCAACACATGCAGTTCTCCAAACACTCATCTCCCTTCCACAAATACACAAGCACAACTGCTAATTAGCAAGTAGCACTGCAGCAGAAACAACCTGGAGTAGCTGATTAAACAGAAGAAAACGAGAGTCTCTCTTTTTACTCTGAAATGTTAAGAGACCAGGAAGCCAGGAGTTCTAGAAATATTTTATAGCTTTTGTATGCTAGCTGTATAGGAGACGCTTTCATTAGCGGAGGTGCTGCTTGCTCGCTGTGACACTATGGTGAAAAATGAATCACCTCTTGTGTTTGTGTGGGTGTGTTACATACAGGTGCTGACTCCCACAGCAAGTGCAGTTCTGTGAGCCGCCTGCCCCCCTCGGAAAGCCGAGACACCTCACCTGCCCCGTCCAACACACGGACGCACTCACACGGAGACAGAGACCGATGCTGGGACATCGACCATGTGGAGAGAAGCGACACCTCCAGCGTTTCTTCTTTCGAGGAGCTGGACCTTGACTCAGACAGGACGGACAGGTGTGACCACACCCCTCCACCAATCACAGGAAGCGGCAAAAACAACCTGCAGGGCCAAGAAAGAGAGATGATGGTCGAGGAAGAGTGAGAGAGCAGAATTGTGGGAAATGTGAAGGAGGTGAATATAGTTTTTAGTTGGTTTTAAAGAGATAGTTCATCAAAAAAAAAAAACTGATATTGTCATTGTTTTTGTTGTGCAGAAAACCAATCATTACGTACTCTTGCCAGCTTTCAAACTCAGAAAAAAGCAACATAAAAGTGGTCCATATGACTTGTTTGTTCTATTTCTAGAAGTTTTATTTTAGTATTATTTATATACTATTAATAATACAAAATTAGCTCCTTTTTTAAATTTAAATTTTATTTTTAGATTTAATTTTTATTTTAGTTTTAGTAAATTTAGTCATTTTAGTTTTAGTTTTATGTGATTTTGTTTTATGTGAGTTTTATTTTTATTTACCTTTTTTCTTTTTTTTAGTTTTCCATCTAGTTTTAATGATTTTTAATAGTTTCAGTTAATAAAATGATTTAAAATGATTTAAGTCTTCTGAAGCTATCTGAAACATTTGTGTGAGGAAAAGACCAAAATCTTGCCCTCTTCAAAAGTTCATGGCACATTCTAACAAATATTTGGTTACTACATACACAACAATAAAAGTTATTTGCTTAGGGAAAAGCCAAGCAGTTTCAGACTTGAGTAAATAAGAAAAAAGAAGGGTCAGATTTGAGTGAATTCGTGATTATCAATGAATAAACACTTTATTTTGCTCTGTTTCTCACATAAAACTATGGTATGGCTTCCTTGGAATAGACTTTGAATATAATGCATATGTTGTATGAACCATTTTTACTGTGATTTTTTTTTATTTTATTTTATGAACAGTTCAGAAATTCCCAATTTTGTCATCTACAGGGGAAAAAAAATTAGGTTGACAAAATAATGACAATTTTAATTTTGGGGTGAACTATCCCTTTAAGTATTATGGTGGATTTGTGTGTAAAACATGTTTTTTTTTTCCTATTGAAAAAAATCGCAGGTACAGAACTGTGTCTGTATACAAACAATTTAACCAGGTAACCTGAATTTCTTGAAAACATCTTCATATTTTATTTAGTGCATCCTCATTAGTATTTCATTAGTGAATCTGTTGTTTGTTATTGATCGTTAGTTCCTAATGACTTAAGTTAAACCGACATTGATGTTAGTGATTATTCATGTGAATCTATGTAATGTTCAGCTTTCAATTATTTGAGTCTAATTTGTTATTCTCTATCCACACATTCTGTCTTCATCCTTCAGTAGCTGCTCATTCGTGCCCAAAGAAACTCCCAAAACTGAAGAGTTATGTGACTTGAATATTCATTCATCAAAAGCCATATGGTTCATAGACAAACCAAATCTTTATTTGCACAAAAAACTGACAGATAAGATTTTCTCAGGAGGGAGATGATTGCAGCACATTTCCAACACTTATTTATTTGTTGTTTGCAATTAAAGGTGTTTGGAGCACATAATTATCTGATCATATTTTATCGTATAAATGGTATTACATATACTTGATTTCCCTGTAATAATATAACTTACGCTTGATCAGTGTAGTGTATTTTTTTTAATTTTATTTTTATTTTATATATATATATATATATATGTATAATACAGTGGTATTTTCTTTACATTGAATGCTGTTACTCACTATAGACTTTTTTTAATTTTTTGTTAAAAAAAATAACTAAATAAATAATTAAAAAATACAGGGCCAGCTGTGAGCCTCTATTGATGTCTTGATGTTTCCATTTTGATCCAGGTTGTGCAAGTTCACACACATTTCAGGACATACTTGACATTGTTCATTTAGATAAAGTTCATAATATTTCATATCGATGTCTGATTTGAATTTAATTAATTATTTGTTCTGCTAGTTGTTGAGCAACTTAATAAAGAGTTTTAAGAGAAAGGACTGGTTCTTCTTTCTTCAAAAATCTATACTTTTGTTCATGTTTCAATGTTATTCTTGCTCATACTCCCAGTGTTATTTTGTAGTAGTAACTTTTTACTCATTCACATTTTCAGTCATTTTAATTGTAGTAATTGTATGTGCTTCTATCATTTTTATTAGTTTTTGTTCTTTCAGTATTTCTATTTAGCTTTAATTTTTTTTTTCAATTTTAATTTTAGTTCTTTAACATTTTATTTTATTACAGTTTAAACTTTTCTTTTTTATTAGTTAATATTTATAATGTACTACAAACATTTATATTTTATTTCAGTTAAAGAAAATGATTTTAATAGTTTTATCAGTTGTTGCCTGTAGGCCCATGCCTACATTTACAATAGAGGGTTTTATATGAGCCATATTTACATAAAATTTTCATTTGATTTAATTTGCTTGACCTGTCTCCTTTGTCTAGAGTTAAAACAACAACCACACATCTGACAAACAGCCTTAGTTGTTTATTTGTCTTGTAGTGACTGATCACTTAAAATCAACCACTTCCAATAAACTTCAAAACTTTGATGTCTAGTTTTTATTGCCCTCCAGACAGACACAAACTAATGTAAATCCCTCTCTGTGTTAAGTCTGGCACAGCTTTCTTTGTTTTCTGTAAAACCAAAACAATTGTCTACTCTCCCAAGAGATGGATTTATGTTGTGTCTACACATTGAAGTTTTTAGAGGGTGTTTGTACACAGTCAACTTCAAACTCTCATCACAATCCACACTGTTGAGGCACTAATTGAAAATACTACATCAGAACAATTCCTCTTGAGACATCTTAAGAAGTTTCACAGACACAGTCAAGAGTATAAAATACTTTCACTTCTTTCAAACAGTCTTGTTGGAGATGGTGTTTGACCCTCAAAATAAAGTCTGGTCCACATTACAGCTTATTCTGGACCAGGACCATTGAGGCTGCATACTGTTAACAAAAAAAAAAAATAAAAATAAAAATACTTTTTGTAGTTTTACCAGTAAAAGACTGTAACGTTGCTACAATAAAAATCTAACAGTAAGTTCCCTTACCACATACAGTGAAAACTGTAATAAATCTAACAGGACACTTTAAAATGCTGTTAAATTTACAGTTTTTGGACGTGAAAAAGAACAAGTCATCTTATTATTTACAGTGAAAAAAAGCATTAAATTTAAAAGATGTTAAATTGCTAAATTAAAGTTTATTACATTATTTTAATGCCATGTGTTACCATGATGATGTTATGTGTTTGTGTTTATGATACCTTGTATATATTAGTATTTACTTCCTCGGCTTGGAAAAAAAAAACCTACTTTTAATGAGCTTTGAATCTTCATGTGATTTTCTCTTTCCTATTTGTTGGTTATCAGTGTATTATAAAGGTACACAACAGATATCAGTACTGCAATAGGTGGATATATTTACATTATACCAGTTAATAAAATATACAGTAAATTGAAGCCTTGTGCTATATGCTGAAAATCATTTACCTAAGTGCTTTAGTGAACAAGCATTTTTTTTGTGAATGTTTTTGGCAATACTTAGTCAAAAACTGAGGTACATAAGCTCAGATCAATGATGCCTATATCAGTTTGGGAGGAAAAAAAAAAGTAGAAAAATTCTTAAATTCCTTTTGGAAAATTGTTACACCCTGTGTGAGCAAAGTCAGTAGGTTTTAGTCCAATGTGATAACATTAACTAGCAGTCCTCTCTAGGTCAAAATCACTGGAAAACCCATAAAAATGTTAATGTATTTTATTTATTTTTTAAAGTTCTGGCAGTTTTTTTTTATTATTATTATTATTTTTTTAGATGACTTAAAGGATTGTTTTTTTTTTGTTGTTTTTTTGTTTTTTTTTTTACAGTGTATGACAACAATTTATTTAAAATATGGCATAGGAGTCTTTGAAAATGGTCTTTGAAAATGGTTGTTGAAAACAAAATAAATTAGAGAAATATATAAATATAGAATTTCAGTCCCTAAAGAACTAATATGATTATTTCACAGACAAAATATCTAGACCCATGAGCCCATGAAGTTTGGCAAGGCCCAATCCTCTTGCCTTTGACTTGGATTGAATGAGAACTTTCGACCCTGTTAAGTTAAACTGAATTAAACCTTAACAGAATCAACAATTCATTTCTGCAGCATTTTAGAGCGCAGCCTGAGCGTTCAATTATTATGGCTGACCTATTTATAAACCTCACTTTCACGGTTACTTTACGTCCGAATATAACAAATAGATGTTATTTTTGCATGAATGATTCACAAGCTTGTTGTTATTTAGCATAGCAATAGACAGTTTTACATGCTGTTGCATCAGACAAACCTCTAAACAATTTTTTTTTCCAGAGGGCTGACCACAGCTTTCAGACTGATCTGAGAATTTGACAAATTACACTACTGTACTTCCATTTGGGTGGAAAAGTTTGGAGCAATTTCTGATAATCATATCTACGTGTCCTTGCACTCCCCAAAACTTCATTCTATTTGTCTCGTTCCTCTAGATTTCTCTGCCATTATGATGTTGAACAGACCTCTTTTTCAAGGCAAAATTGGTCCCTTTGTGTTAGAGGTGGTTATTATATAATCTATTGCAAGTGTTTGCTGGTCTAATCACCACTGTGGCACATGTGCATTTCTCTCCACCGTCCTCTGAAAATATCCAAATTACTTGTGTGTATAGAAGACAAAGCAAGCTTTGTGCTCCCATCGGTGTGTGTCTCTCCATCAGTGACCAACCCCCTCCTGATTCCCCTCTAATTGGTTGAGAACAGAACTTGAACAGCGCTTGAGGGGTCTTAACACAGTGTTCTGGAACTTGGATCTTAAGCACTGCCTGATGCATACTTACAGTATGAACTTACATTCCTCCCAGAAGCATCAGAACATTAAGTTTCATTCTGTAATTATACCTTCTTTTATGCTGTCTGGCACAGATGAATGGCCTCATCATTAAAAGCCCTTTCATAAGAGTTTGGGTTCGAATCAACCCTGCGAATCAAATCCTGCAAGTGGGCAGCATTTCCTTCGCTTTGGCTTAAATGTAAATGTGTAATTAGGCTTCTATGTTTGATATACTGCTGGATTGTAGAGATTGGTAATACAAGGCTATAACTCTCTACATCTCGTGTTGTTGCTAAAAAGTACACTAGACCACAGTAACTAATTTTGCGGAATACTTTTACTGTGATTTTCTGATATTTCTGACAGAGTTTAAAAACAACGAGCAAATTTTCATTTTTGGTCAGGTTATTCCATTAAATCTAAATTTTAGACTTCTAACATCTTATTTGTTGACTGATTGACGAGTCCTTTATAATTAATAAAAGATTTTGTCTTTCCACAGTTGCGTCAAAGGAAAACAATTAATATAGGCAAAACCGTGCAATTTAAGTTAAATATTATCTTGTTATTTGAGCGTTACTGAAAACTAAATTTGTTTAAGGTATTACATGTGTTGTGCACCTCCATAATGTACTTAAAGTGCTCTATTTTCATGCACTAATTTTGAACTTAATATGCTAAAAATTATTCTTTAGCAGGGCTCTAGACTGCGACCATTTTTTGAGAATGTGCGAGTTAAAAGTTGACGTGATCGCATTTGTGCGAGTGCATGGTCTAAGCTGCTCAGAGGTGGGTAGAGTACCCAAAAACTGTACTCAAGTAAAAGTAAAAGTACTTGAAGAAATATTTACTCAAGTAAAGGTAAAAGTAATAGTCTGAATAATTACTTGAGTAAGAGTAAAAAAGTATCGGATAAAAAAACTACTCAAGTAGTTAGTTACTAGTTACTTTGGATCATATACTGAAAATAGTCTATTTTTATTTAGATATATAAATTTTATCTAAATCTCTCTCTCTCTCTCTCTCTCTCTCTATATATATATATATATATACACACACACTGCCATTCAAAATACTTTTAATGTTTTTTTTTTTTTTATGTAATTTTTTTTATTTCAGTGATGCAAATCAGAATTTTTATCAGCCTGATTTATTATCAATGCTGTTCTTTTATAGCTTTCTATTCATAAAAGAATCCTGAACAAAATGTCACAGGTTCCAAAAAATATTAAGCAGCAAAACTGTTCCCTGTTGAAAAAAACAGCTTTTGCTGGTAAGGTATGTTTTGAAGCTGGGATGCTGGTTTGAGCTGATTTAAGCTGGTCCTTTGCTGGTTTATGCTGATCCTTAACTGGTTTAAGATGGACATGTGCATGACCAGCACATGACCATCTTAAACCAGCTAAGGACCAGCATAAACCATCATCCCAGCTTCAAAACATACCTAACCAGCAGATGCTGTTTTTTTTCAACAACACTGATAATAAATCAATATATCTGAATGATTTCTGAGGGATCATATGACTCTGAAAACTGGAGTAACAGCTGTTAAAAATTCTGATTTGCATCACTGAATTAAATTAAATTATATTTTAAAGTATATTAATTATGTATTATAAATGTATATGTTTATAACCTCTGACACGGAGAAGAGTGAAAACTCCTCACATGACCGCTACTGAACATCTGAACATAACGAAACAAATACACATTGACGGATCTTCTTCCGTCTGTTCTGCACAATGTAAACAAATGTAGCCTTTATTTCTGCAAGCCTAAATATTGTGAAAATATCAATATTAATTGTGTCTAGGCAAAGGCATTCCTCCAGGAACTAACGCGGGTTTGGCGGATGTTCATTTCATACTCTGTGACAGCTTATTTAATGAATAAATTATACATTGTATTTAATGTGTAAGGTACATGTACAACAAACTGGTAATGTCATAGTGGTATCGTGTATTGTAATTGAATCTCTACCTGTGGAACCGACAGCACACGCGGTGTTCATCTAATAAAGATCTTCATAGCTAGCAAACCATAGCCTTTGCAGATTTGCTTTCAACTGACTGTAGATCCAAAGCCACGTCTTCAACGCTCTTGATGTTACAGCTCTTCAGTGAGAACCGCTTCAGACGATCAGCGCGTGCGGCAGAACTGAAGGAATCATTCAAACTGATTCGCGAACCGATTCACTGGTTTGCCAACTGGTTTGATCAAGCCTTCGAATAGAATTGACTCAAAAGAATGAATCATTTGCGAACGGGCATCGCTCATTACCCAGAAAAAAAGTAGACGGCGCGTTTGGAATAAATTGAAGGATTTTTAACTTGTATTACATTAAGGTAACGAGAGGAGCGTCGTCCACAGTAACGAAGTAAAAGTACCGTTTTTTCACTAAAAATGTACTTGAGTAAGAGTAAAAGTACCCATTTTTAAATATACTCTAAAAGTATTAGTTACCCAAAAAATTTACTCAAGTAAATGTAACGAAGTAAATGTAACTCGTTACTACCCACCTCTGAAGCTGCTCCAAAGCTCTGCTCCATACAGTGCGCGCTGCAGAGGCGCTGCACATTGTAGCAGGAGTCAGATTTCACTGATCACATGAAGAGAGGCGCTTTCAGCGCGAGCGCTTCAAGTGTAGAGCCTGGTTTATACTCGCTGCATCAGCACGAGCGAGAAGGTGCGCGCAGGGGACTGAGCGCAATGGAGGATTTGGTTTTCAAACTAAAGTAAAAGACCGCTTCTTAAACCAGAGGAGGTGGACATGTTGGTATTCTTGTGGAAAGAAAAAACATGCAAGTCCAGTCAGCAACAGCTTTTCTTTTTGTTTTCGTTTTGAAAAGCTTGTTATCTTTGCTGTTTACCTCACCTTACGCTATGGAGGCTTTCCTTATTTATTTATTTATTTTATATATATTATTATTTATTTGATTCCTCAGTGTTTCTAAACATTCTGTTATTCGTCGGTATATAATACAGCATGTGATGTTGTCCTATGCCATGCCTCGTCTTATTCGTTTTTGTTAATAAATGTTATGTAGCCTAAGCTAGTTTGTCATTGTAACCTACTGTTTTATTGTTGTTGTGCTTTTTAATTAAGAATAACAATGAATTCATCTTTTGTTTTAGTCTTAAAAAGTGAAAGGTGTATAGATATAAGCAAAACAGACAATTATCTTTTCTTGTAAAACATGGTACCAAGATCGCGAATTTGAAAGTGAAAGTGAAAGCGCGCGAAAAAGGAATTCCTGTTCACAAAATTTAAATCACAAATAATACTGATGAAAAAGAACGGGTTGAATGTTGAACACTTTCGTTACCATATAACTATAAACTATGATAAAAGTTCATCAGCATGCATTGATTAATCAAATGTTGTAGCAAAATAAATAAATAAAAATATTGCGACCAAATTATGTGCTCGTGCGACCAACTGAGAAAGTCGCAAAAGTCCGACCAGTGGGAAGAATGAGTCTAGAGCCCTGTTTAGTACTTATAATCTCAAGAACATCTAAGTGTACTCCACAGTGCTGTTTTGAGCCACCATGAAAATGTATTTAGTTACCACTTGTAGTACACTTGAACCCACTAGCTTACGAAAGATGGGCTCACAAGTGGTTAACTAAATACATTTTTAATACAGAGAAAGTTAAAAGCATAAGATTATCTTAAGAAGTACTAAAGAATTACCTTTAGTATATTAAGTACAAAATTAGTGCGTGAAAATAGAGCACTTTAAGTACATTATGGAAGTGCACTTTTTTCGCTTAGGTGTAGTTTTAAAATCCTTAAAACGTTTATTATAAGCAACATTTGGATAGTTTAATATTATCTCACACTACATGAACATGACTGAATTTAACTATTTTTGTTGCCTGCTGTATCTCTTTTGGGAAGCTCTGGTAAAGATTTGTACCTCTTTCTCTGAAGCGCGTGGTCTCGTGTAGCGTTTTGCGTAAATTTTTCTTGCCATAAAAGTTACGGCACAATAAATGACTTTTTTAATCACTGCCACCACCAGGCCAAACTGCGCATTGCATCCCAAAATGTTTGGTACAATACGATTTCATATTTAAAGGCAAGCCCAAGCTTGTTGACAGGGGGCACGACGCGGTGATAAACGCACTTTTGTATTGTTTTTTCTGATATTTTAAAATCTTTTTGTAGTATGTTTCAGACGAATAAAGCGTATAGACATTCCTAAACCTGCTGCGTGCTCACAGTATGCTGTACTTCTAAAGAGGGTAAGCACTAAGCAGACAGCCAATCACAATCCGCCTCAGTGCTTGCTTCATTAAATATTCATAAGCTTTGTTAAGTGAGGGGAAAAGATGAAAATGTGTCGACAGCTTTTTACTAATTTTTATTTTATATATTTATTTTTTTGTATTACACTTAAAAACAGAGTGGATTTACGTGAAGGCATGTTTTGTCTATACGTGACAAACTGAAACGGAGTAACTTTTTAAAGAGTTTTATTGCATTTTAAATAATATTACTGCATATGTACAGTGAAATTCCGAAAACTTATAACCCTATACCAATCAAGCTACTTAAGGTAAAGTACGAATTTACAACACAGAACAAGATAACGTTTTCCCATTATTAAAAAAAAAGATTTTGGATAAATAATTTCAAGCGTAAAAACCGTTTGTGACTCCACCTATCTTCACAGATATCAGCCAGATATGAGAGAGAGTGAGTGAGTGAGAGAGAGAGAGAGAGAGAGAGAGAGAGAGAGAGAGAGAGAGAGAGTGAGTGAGAGAGAGAGAGAGAGAGAGAGAGAGAGAGAGTGAGAGAGAGAGAGAGTGAGTGAGTGAGAGAGAGAGAGAGAGAGAGAGTGAGTGAGAGAGAGAGAGAGAGAGAGAGAGAGAGAGAGAGAGAGAGAGAGTGAGTGAGTGAGAGAGAGAGAGAGAGAGAGTGAGTGAGAGAGAGAGAGAGAGAGAGAGAGAGAGAGAGAGAGAGGGGTGCACGAAGGGGGCGCAGGGGTAGCTGTTTCACCCGAACCTCACGAATGCATGAAGCTCGAACCTTGAACACCAACAGCCATTACTTAAAATTAAAAGATCAAATCGTAACAGAGGGACCCACCATTTGTTACTGAGGCGCTATATCTGGGCAATATTGTTCAATAACAACCTTTCAAGTTTCAGTAAAAGACATGGGAAAGTCGTGACTGAGAGAACCGAAGCGTGGATCCGTGGAGATTTAGTTAGAGTTTATTAAACCTCTCACGATGGCAGGTGTGTGGACTGAATTCTTGCACAAAACCCCGAGACTAAGGAGAAAGCAGCGAACTGGCCATTAAGTGGACATAGGTGGACTGAAGAGGGTGTTTGTGGTGCACATCGCTTTTAATGAGAAAGCATGCATCATTTCGAGTGAATTCCAGTGAGCACAGGTAAGATCTTCCTCCTCCTCCTCCTCTTCGTCACCCCCTGCGCTTCACCAGGTCTTTGTTTCAGCACCAAGGACAGATCCAAACACCTGCACCTGTGGGGACATCATGAATGGAAGCTGATTTCTCACTAACTTCAAAGCAAAATCAACTTTGCATCCTTGAAACAAGTTGCACGAGGTGTTGAATTTTTGCCAAATCAATTCTTCACAGGTAAGCAAGCATGCATTTTTATTTACGCTCCACAGTACGCATGTCCTATTTGCGCACATTTTGGTTAATTGTTTTAATCATTTGCATGTCAGACTGGTTGTGTTTACCACCAATGGAGAAGTACTTATTATATTAGGGAACAATTTATTACATGCAACAAACAAGTCAGAGTGCCGGAGAATTGCCTTATCGCGCGCGTGCACGGATGCTTTGGCGTTTCTTGAGCACAAACCTGTCGTGTGATAGAATACAAACAGGACAGGCTTGCGTTTGAATGTCAATGAGATGTTGCTCCTTTGTTGACTATAAATGCACAAAAGAAATGTGATCGACAATCTGACACACTCAACTTTCTGATCAATTTATGTTGACACATTACAAAGAAAGACAGGATCAGTACATTATAAGAAATAAGGAAACGGTGTGTATTATGCAAACAGTCACTGTTTTTATCTTTTGACATAATTTGGCATTAAAATAGCATATTTAGTAATGAAATAATCCTTATTTATTTTTTAAGTTACTGGATTAATACAAATTTGTTCTGTAAACCCAGGTTTCAGACAGATGTGGACACATGTGAAAGTTAAAACCATCCAACAGAAACATTTTCAGGCTTTTCAGACTTGTTGACGCATTTCCTTAAGTTGCTTAGATTTCTGTAATGAAGTTCATGTAAATTAAATATTCAGTTTATGAAAACAGTCAAATCATTACCAGATTAAAAAAACAACAAAGCAATCACAGTGACACAGTTTGATAAATTCTCTAATGTGTATTCTGTTGACACCAGATGAAGCCAGAGAGAAATAACATTTCATGAGTCTTCATGAATAAGTATATTCATACACGTATGAAAAGCACAAGCCTTGCCTTTGAACACCTTTCACAATCCGTGAAATGTGAACCATTTTTCTGTCGAGGAGGAAACTTCTTGCACAACTTAACACCCTTGTTCTGTTTATCCGCTGACACTTTGAATCTGAATAGTGTAAAGCATCCATAGCAACCCATAGAGCAGAGCTGATTGGACGTGCTGAGATAAACATCTCATAGTTAATTTGCTCCATGTCTGTGAATGCTTTCATCCTTGGCAGCCTTACCGAGCCATTCAACTGGTCTGGCTGCGCTCCAGAAGTTATCAATGAAACCAAAGTGTGTCCTATAAAAAGGAAATCTGTCTTTAATTGTATGTGAGAGTGTGTGGGAATAATATTATAGAAATGTAATAATTTTACACTGATATATGTCACAGATATTAAATCACTTAATTTAAATTTATCAGCAGTCAAACTGATGGTGAGCCCAGACTGGTAAAATCCCATCTGGTCTCTCAGTGTACACATAAATGCTGCCAACACTAGAGAATCAAGGGAACTAATTCTCCCACAAATTCTGAATTCCAGCATTATTATGTGCTTCCCTTGGTTACTTGGGCATTTGTCTATGGATTTTTATGGCCAAAATAACCTGGGGTTAGAGACTGGATCTGTGTGGTGCTCTCCTCAATCAGATTACACCGCAAAAAACAATGAAATTAAGCTCATTAATCATAATTATCACGCTGTAACCTGACGGGAAAGGTTTATTCTCCCATCAGATGTGAGCAGTAATTTAATAAATTTTATTGCGTGTCATTAAGAAAAATGTATGCTCTCATAAGGATTTATATACTGATGTGATCATTAATTTTATTATGTTAAACTAAATTGATATTATCATCAGATTTGAGCTATGAATCAGATTTCTTGGACTTGATTACAGGCTGCAAATTTTTCGAAACCTTTGGTTTCATATGCTGCTTAATTTAACTACCTACAATAAAATAAAAGCAGCATTATTTGTTTCATGTAACCATCATGCTGTGTTTCATGTAACCATCATGTTGTGCAGATGATTTCCTTTTTTCCTGAAAAGTCAAATTTTATTGCATTTTATTTCTCGCACAATGCAATAATTTTTCTAATGGGGGGGGAGGGGGGGGGGGGGGGTTCTTTTCTCCACCTTTTCAGAATTGTCCTACAAAAATATAAAAATCATGTATAAACTTCTTCTTGTGCTATATTATTGGATTCAATCTGTTCATGAACTTTTTTTCTTTCAATTGGCACCAGTTACATATTTCTTTATGGATCTGATTGGTCATGACTCATTGGCCTCATTGATCATATGCACATCAATCTTTGAGAAAACATTGCCAAAATTCTCCACAAATCATGTGTTATATTTAAAAACTGAGGTGAATTAATTCAGATAAATGATGTATCGTCAGTTCCAAAAAGAAATACATAAATGTGCTAATGGAAAGCATAAAAAGATTGAATCCCTGATTTGGTGATAATGTGAGAGCAATTTTTAAAAGGTTGGTCATTTTTGACCATGAACAAGCAATTAGTTAAAGGATTTTCAGCACAACACAAGAGTTAGTCTAAATCATTTTGATCGCTTGTCATTTTGCTCATGCTTTCATTCTTCTGTAATTTATAGTGAACTGATTGCAGCGCTGTGCCCCTGGAGCAACCTTGGTTGAAGTGCCTTATTCAAGAACACAAGAACTCAATAACTCTTCAGTTAACGGTTTTCCCTAAGTGTCAAACATGAAACATTGACATTAAAACCTATAGCATATGTTAACATTAACATCTGGGGACATTGTGTGGCCTTAAACTGCTATTGTTTTACTGATGAACTAATGTCCAGACCTCAGTTCATTACCATGGACCGGTTCATTACCTTGACACTTTTCTCTTGTCCAGCGAACAGAGGGTGCCCATTGCTTCCATCTGTTCCTGAGAAGAGGGAAAACCGTGATTAGTTTTTAATGTCATTTAAATGTTTTTGTGGTTTTGGTCAACTGCTGTTGGTGAAATTTAGAAATGTGAGCCCTAATGTTTTGTTTGGGGACTGCGAGACACCAGCACCAGCACCAGCACCAACAATTCTACACCGACTCTCAGAAAAAAAGGGTACAGAGCTGTCACCCGGGTGGTGCCCTATGGCACAAATACTAAATTGTATATCTTTGTGCCTTATTTAACCCTAAATGGTTTGTATTAATACGTTAAATGTACATATTAGTACTTTAAAAGTTAAAATGTGTACCGTCCCAGTGACAGTTTTGTACCTTTTCTACCTGAGAGTGTAAAACTGAGGTATCAGATTAATACCCCATGGCCATGACTTTTCATAAAACAACTTTGCAATTCAACCAAAATTTACCCTGTATCCAAATTTACTTTAGCATAATTTCTCTTTAATTTAAAACAAACCAACTAGTTACTGAGTCACAGCTTATTGTAGGCTAAAACTGCAGCCCTATACAGTGTCTATTGGTTAAATATATATATATATATATATATATATATATATATATATAGTCTTTTTAGAAAATAGCAGAATCACTCAAATCAATTTTGAAATATTTAGATATGCCCCACATAACAAGGGTGCAAAGATTGCAAACCTCACTGAAAATGAATAGGAAAAGACTTGACATCCCGAGATTGACAATAAAAAATTTGGTCTGAGTTTAGGTTAAGCATCTTTTCATTGATCTTTTGTTTAAAATTTATTTGAAAAAAATAAAATAAGAAAATTAAGCAATAAATAAAGCATTTCAAGCCCTCTTTTGTACCTTAATATGTCAGCAATCAGTATAATAATAAATATGACACCTGTATCAAAAACATGTTGCTGTAGAAAATGGTAGAAGATAACACCTAAAAAGATACTTCAATTATTCTGATCCAATCTCAGATTTTCATGTAAAAACAACTTTGGCAGTTATATCTTTTAGTTATTATTAATTTTTATTTTATTTATTTTTTGACACACTTGGGAAGATTGAGGATTCAAACAATGCAACGTTATCCAGTCCCGGCATTACAAATAATTAACTCTATTGACTTGCTCTGATCCCTCAATTTAATCCACCTATGATAACTTGTATTAATTAGAACACATGTATACATCTTTATCACAGTACATTGCCACCCCAACCCACCCACTTTTTCTTGTTTCCATGGTAACAGAAGTTAAGGAAGAGAAACCTAATAAATAAGATGTTGCCTCATTACGCCAACAGGAAGGGTACAAGAGGAGAAACTCCAAGAACATACATGCTTTATCTTAAATTACATCACATATGGCATTTTTGAAAAGCTAGTGGTGTCCAGAGGCTCAGAGGAAGTTCTCCCTCACATTCAAATGATCATATTAGTCATCATATCTAAGGCAATAAAACGGTCAATGTTCAGTTTATATATACTGTATTTAAAACTGTTTTGCTATGCAATTTATAGCAACTTTATATCTTGCACTTAGAATAGGGTAAACTTGCTAGTAACTCACAAATGATTCACAATCAAATGGCAAAACTTGAAAAAATGTAAAGGAAACATATGTTAGATTTTATAATTAGGTGCTGGCTAAGACAAGCATCAGTATTATTATTGCTCATAATTTTTCGAAACTCTTAACCCTAATTTGGCATGTAACTCATCCTGCACCATATGCGCTACAGACGTAAACCATACCTCAAATAGTGCTGCTTGTTGAAGAGAGATGTTCTGTTAGTCTTCAAAGCAATCTGATTCAATTTTTTTTTTTTATCTAACGAATGATGAAACATGAAATAAACCCATAGACTTACATTGAATCTGAGTCATAGAATCCAAGACTAGTAAGCAGCTAGTCAGAACATGGACTGTGATGGTGGGTTGTGTATTTCCTGAGAAAATATATTAATACACACACACAACAGAAAATGCACCATGCAGATTGTAGTCATTTTTACAGATATAATTAATGCTAAACAAACAAAGAGAAAGTAGAAAAGGCTCTTAAAAAACATATGCCATCTGAAAATGCATACTGTAAGTAAAACACATAATAATCTTTGCAACGGTAAAGTAGACAAGTAAAGGAGATAGTCTGGCATCTCGAAACAGAGATGAAAACTCTATCAGTCTGTGTGAAATATAGTTGCGAAAGACTTTCCTATCAGCTGAAATTATTTATTGTTTCATCTTTTCATCCTCTTCCCTCAGGTTGTAATTTTTCATAACCTAAAAAATTATATCCATCACCTTTGACACCATGAGAAAATTACGTAGTCACTGGGAGTTATTGATGTATCTGAATTAATGAAGCTAGAAAACAGAGCCTCACCTCTGAAATGTTGAGTTCAATCAGGATGAATTACTATCTAGACATGCCCGCCTCCTCACTGCCACCACAAAACCTTATGCAAATTCAATTTCTTATGTAATATGTGACTCTGTGCATTGTATGCTTCTGTTATCCGATGTATTAATCATAAAAAAAACAATGTTTTCATTTTCAGAGTTGTTTATTTTGCATTATGTCAATGACAAAAGTCATTGAGTCAATGATATTCATATCTATTTTTCAGGTGCAGAAGATACCGAGATGCATCAACAGTCGATGGCGGACTTAGTAAATATCTCAACCAACTAAACGACGCAGGGTAGTTATTGGGTAGCTCTTCACCTCTCATAAACCCTGTCATGGCTGGTGTTACACCCATATTCCTGTTCCTGTTAATTCCTCTGGCCCAAACGAGCCCCAGGTACACCCCACCTCTGGCCGGATCCAAGCGGGAGGTCATCATGGATGGAGACCTGGTGATCGGAGGCCTGTTCCCCGTGCACGAGAAGGGCGAAGGGATGGAGGATTGCGGTAAGATAAACGAAGAACGTGGGATCCAGAGGCTGGAGGCCATGTTGCTGGCGCTGGACGAAATTAATCAGGACAACCGCATCCTTCCCGGCTTGAAGCTGGGAGCCCATATACTGGATACCTGCTCTAAAGACACGTATGCACTAGAGCAGTCGCTGGAGTTCGTGAGGGCTTCTCTCACAAAGGTGCATCAGCCAAGCTTCATCTGTCCAGACGGCTCAAATCCTGTGCCGGACGAACTGCCTCTGGCCATCTCTGGAGTGATTGGAGGATCATATAGTGATGTTTCTATACAGGTAAGGTAGACCGTACAGCAATCTAAACAACACTATGCCTAAAACCATTAAAAAAATTACTTGAAGTAAAATAAACATTAACTGAAATAAAGATATAAATAAATAAACAAACAAAAAAAATTAAATGCATGATTTTATGCAGTGCTATTTCAGTATCATATACTATTGTATAGTTTTTGTTAATATTTTAAATTAGATTTCATTTTTTTATATTTTCTGTTTTGATTTAAAATTAAGTTAAAGGGTTTTTTTTTTAACATAAATATATTTATTAAATTTCAATTTATTTCGTTTTAATTATTTTACTTAACCTAAAGAAAAATGTTGCCTTGCCGATTAGCTGAAAATTTTTAACAGAGTTTTCATTTTTAGGTTAACTATTCCTTTAACTAAAAACTAAAACTTTTTAAAAGATTATATTAAAAAAAAAAAGAACCACCAATTGAAATAACGCTGAAATAAAAAGAAATGTCAATATTAGATGAAAACTTCAACTTTAAAATAATTAAATTATAAAATTATAAATATATTAAAATGACTATAAAACTAAAACTAAAATAAACAGAAATATTTAAATAATAATATTTATTTATTTATCTATTATTTATTTTTAAATATTTAAAGTTGGTAACACTTTACAATAAGGTCTCAATTGTTAACATCAGTTAATGCATTAACTAACATGAACAATAACAATGAACAATCAATTTATTTAGTTTTATTTATTTTACTTTAAATAAATTATATTTTGCATGAAGAAAATGAATCCTCTTTTAGAACAATTGTATTGTATTTTCATTACAATTAAGCACATTCAAATCTTATTGCCATAATGCAAAAACAATGATATATATATTATTTAAACTGTAAAGTATTTGGCTCATGAATATTAATTAGGTGAATTAACAATCCCTCAGTGGTTAAATGGCAGGTAAGTGAGTACAAGCAATGGTAGATTACTGTTTTTGCATATGTTCAATGCACTACCAAAGCAAACAAAGACTTCTGATTGGTCTTAAAATCGTTGTTTTATGCAACTGGCTGCAGTTTTGTTTTTGCACAGTGGCACAACTCTTACAATATAACTTGAGGTCATTCATTGACCTCTAAAAAAGTGGTTGCTACGCCCGTGCAAAATATGTTGTTTAGTTTATTGTCTGAGTAAGCTCAGTTTCCCAACTTCTCAAATGTTTATTTGCATTCTCACACATGAAATACGACCAGAAAGAGTTATCATAGCAGTAAGAATAACATAAAAAGGAAGTACTTCTGACCACGTCTCTTTTAGTTACATTACACTCAACTCCTCCCTATTAAACCGAAGCAACATATACATCCGCCCATAGCTCTGTCAGCACAATAGCTTCCTCTGTGCACATTGACCTCCTCCTGAGCGAAGCGCCCATAGACTGTGAATCTACAGCTTGTTAATTATGGTTCTCTGCCTTTAGGCAGTGATTAGCATGAGATGACTGAGTGCTAATTGCCCTATGCTCATGCTTTATACGGTAGGAATCATGGCTTAATTGTTACATCAGTTGTGCTGGAATTTACGTTGCTAACTGCGGTACACATATCTAAGCCCAGCTTCACACTAGTAAGAGGGATGCAAAATGTTGGGGGTCATAATGTGAAATTAAATTTTCCTTGATAATGGAGTTCTAGATAAAAGAGCTCAATAATATGAGAACATATTGAGTTTTCAGAACTTAAAAATAACATTCCCTGTCAATGTTGTCATTTTTAAAGAGACAGTTCACTCAAAATTTTCAAAAATGAAAATTCTGTCATTTAATCTCCTTCATGTTGTTCCAAACCTGTTTGAAAAGATTTTGAAGAATGTTGGTAACCAAGTCTTGACGGTAGCCACTGACTTCTTTAGAATGGAAAAATTACTACGAAAGTCAATAACTACCATCAACTGCTATCAGCATTGATTAAAAAAATCTTCTTTTGTGTTTAGCAGAAGAAAGTCATAAAGGTTTGGAACAAGTAAATGATTAAAGAGTTTTCATTTTTAGGTTAACTATCCCTTTAACTAAAAACTAATGTTTTTTTCAAGAATATTAAAAACTAAATAAACAACTGAAACAATGCTGAAATATAAAAAAAATAAAAAATGTGAATATTAGCTGAAAAAGTCAACTTTAAAATGATTAAATTATAAAATGATAAAATTTATTAAAATTACTAAAACTAAAATAGAAAATATTCAAACACTTTACAATAAGGTCTCACTTGTTAACATTAGTTGATGCATTAATTAACATACAGTAAACATACAATGAACAATATATTTTTACATCATTTATTAATCTTTGTTATTGTTATTTAATAGAAATGTTCATGTTCATGTTAGTTCACAGTACAAGTGCTAACAGATCAAATTTTAAATGTTAATCATGTATTAGTACATTTTTAACTCAATATTAACTAAGATTAATAGGTGCTATAAATATTGTAGTGTTACCTTAAATTTTAAATGTAAAATAAAAACCTAATAAAAATGATGAAAGTGCATAAAACTACTAAAAATTAAAATTAAAATGAAAACTGAAAAAAGCTAATTCAAAATATAATAAATATTATAAAACTATGTAAACAATACCAAAATAACACTATTCCCAGGCCAAAAACAGCATTTATTAAAACTATAAGCTGCAAAAATGTCAGTCTAGTTAACCCCTGCTTGTAGATGCTGTAACTATATTGATATGGGGTCAATATTTTTCTCTATGTAAAAAATTTCGGAAACAACAAATTATTAAAGAATTGTTAAAGAAAAATCACTCAATTATGATATGTCAGAACATAAATTCTGTGCATTCTTGCAATGCCATCAGCAATTCAGCGTTGCCATGATGTCATTTCCTGTCACCCCTAAAGTGGTTAAACACATGGCAATATTGACAAGTGATTGTCACAGAAAAACTAGGACAAAATAACCTTTTGTCATCAACATAAGCACAACAAATACAGCAAGAAATTGATGCAATTATGCACAAAATATATTGTGCAGAAAAATATGAGTTTTTCACTCGTGTAGGAAAGATGTCACAGCCAATGACAGCAATTGAAGGTCTCAGAGCAGCCCTTCCAAGAGTGCTGGCCAACAGGGCCCTGACAAGAGCCCATGCAACCTGTCCAGCACTGGGGTGAAAGAGCTTCGAGGGGTCTTCAGGCAGCCTGGAGCTCGTTCAGCCCAGTGGCAAATGAGAGGCGCTCTTGGCAGGGAACCCAAACAAGCATGACACGACTGAACATGAATATAAAGGAGATAACACACGCGGTAGCACATGTCCTCACTGGTTTTCTCACCTGTTTTTCACCCATTGCCATCTGGATTGTGAGACGGAATCAGGGCTCACATATTACCATTCATCGGTTGATGGTACAAAGCTTAATGTGTGTGTGGGTAATGGTGGCAGGAGGCAGAGCTATATCGAGTGCTGGAGTGGGTGGTGGTGATGAGATTGGCAGACTATCCTGCTTATTTTGTGAGTGACAGGTCCCTAGAGAGGGAATAAACAAAATCGTCATGGCTTCACAACTCACAACACACGTCATTCTCGATAGCTTAATTATCTCGTGGTTAAATTCGTATTCAAAATGCACATCATTACGAGCAAACTGGAAAATGAGGCCTGTATTTTGTATGATTACTTAGATATTAAATGAATAGCTCATCCAAAAATTACATTCTGTCATTATTTAATCACTTTCATGTCATTCCAAACCAATCTGAATTTCTTTACGGACGAATAAAAAGAAACATTTTTTAAGAAAATTTCAGATGTCAAGCTCCAAAATGACAAAAAAGTATCATAAAAGTGTCACAAAAGTAGTCCATACAGCTCATGCACCGTATTCATAAGTCATATGATTTGTAGTGATGGAAGAAACAAACAATTTTAAAACTTTATCAGTGTATATCTGCTGGTCAAAATTAAACTCAAAATGAAGCCCTAACATGCATGAAAACGCTTTTGACAAACCTGAAAGTGTTGAAATAGATCATTTATTAAATGCAATCTACAAATCATCAAATAAAATTACATTTTTCTGTATAATATGGGTTTTGTGTGTTTTAAGAGAGTGTTAAATACTACTTTTCCTTGTTATCGCACAAATATGTCATTAAAAATGTCTGCAAATTTCAGGTAAAAATCAGGTATCATGAGTTCACTGAAATTTCCACTAGTAGCAAAACATTCAAATTTCAAAACATTTATGACATACGAAGCCACATGTCCTAAAATCACGTGACGCTGTCAGTTTGATTCGTACTCTGAACCATAGGTTCAAAAGAAAAGATTCACAGCACCCATCACTAATGATTAGTGTGAGGGAGAGACTTTAGATTATTTACTGAAAATGTCCCAAGCACTTAATGAGAGATGGGACCATATCTGAATTGTGGTCTTTTTTGAATTTCTTTAAGTTAAATGGCTGATCCAGTTCACAAAACTAGTCTAAATGATTCATTCACAACAATACCGATCAGGTTCTCGAGTTCAACTCACTGACTCAAACGGCTCACTGGATTGGCAGATCATCAGGGAGTAACGCCTTAAATTCTGATCACACAGCGCTATCATATGACTTCAGGAATGACTTGTTAAATACCACATCAGTTAAATGAGCCACTTATGAGTCTTTTTTGAAGCTTGAAAGATCCAGGCTCCATTGTTGTAAATACATGGTCGTTAGAAAGTAAAGTTCAGAACGACATGGGTGCATAAATGATTTTTCATGAGTAAACTTACAATCTGAACTGAATGTTTTCATGTCAGATCGCACTAATTAAAAAGGCAAAAAACAATTTGTTGAGATTTTTGTGCATGTGAGACATTTGGAGGATTTGGTACATATTGAGTTATGCATTTGATAATGCCAACCAATCAATAGCCACCATGCTCCTTTCATCTCCGGCACATTTTCTCTCCCCCACAAGGTGACGGAATATATTATCATATTTCTCCAGCACAAAAAGGGTGTGAGTGAGCACAGAATTATAAATAATAATGACGTGCATAAAATATGTGACAAAATGGTCTCCTTTGTGGAATTATCTGTGTGGAGCAAGTATTAGATGATAGATGATGTTAGATGATTTTATGCTTGCGAGTCTCTGTTTGTTAGTGTTTCTATGTTAAAAACACATTGTGCTGTCTTCAGAGTAGATGTGTGCGTGTCTCAAGGTCACTCATATGGAGATCTCCGCTGTGGTCTAAGACACTGAAAATGTCAATAGGTTGTAACTGCATGTGGTGTTCTTGGGATGCCAAAACAACAGACAAATACCGCTTATAATTAATGCCATATAAATGCCAAATCATTTGTATTCATACACATAATTAATGACAATTAGAATTATATTATAATTAGCACTCACTGAAACAAACCAATTTCAGACCACAATGCATACCGTGTTTATTTGTTTGTCATATTTAGTCATTTGCAATTCTCTAGCTCTTACCCTAGAGTGAAGACGCCGCTCGGCTGTGTAGCGCTTGGTGAAAAAATGTCCTGGGAAAAAGCAGATGGTGTTGTGTTTGTAGGAGGCTGGGAAAGCTTGAAAAGGGGTTTTGCAGTCACAGAGCATCACTTGACCCTGTTTAGCCTTTCATTTAGGTGTGCAGCTCACATTCAGGACAGGGTCAGGCACTTATTCATTCTTTTGTCAGCCGCTAGAACAGACGCAGCTTTGTTTTTGTCCAGTCTTTTGCTACCATTTTGAATAAGCTGGGAATTGTTAAAAGAGGGGATTATGCTCTGCTTAATATGTTAAACTAAGAATTACATGTCAGGAACAACTAAATTACGCACTCTATTTTCTGACAAAAATGTGAGTGTTATTTGCATCTGGAAAACTTGCAACCACAATGCTATGTGTTCTTTTTTTACTTTTATTACTAGATTGTTGCTAAGGTGTTGCTATGTCAATGTTTCTCAGCCTTGTTAAATCCGAGGCCCCTATTGTCCAAGATAATTTTCAGGAAATTAGTTTTTATTTACCGATATATGAGCAATATCACACGAGTAAGTTAGTAGTGCGATATGGCTGTAAATTGGCACAGCTGTGATTCGGCTGTAGGCACAAGGCTTCATTTAAAGCTTATTGTATTACTGTATTACAAGCTTACTGTATTGCTGAGAGAGAGATGGACTGAGCGAGTGTGATTACTTGCATCTGATACAGCATTCATTCTTTAGCTCAATCTCATATTCACAATAAAACATTAGTTTGAATGTCCGCTGAGGAAAGCAATATCTTTGTCGTACTATCCTTTCATCTGTTAAAGGGGATTTCCGATGACAGCGCTGCTCAGTGCATTTGTTGGCTGCATCTTACAAGCTGTTGTTGGAAGTAAAAATAACTTCCTTGTTTACAACCGTTTCGGTCTATTTCAATATAAATGTCTTTACTTCTGATGCACTCATAAAAACAGTCTCTTGTCACCATCTAATGGCGGAATAATGTAACTAATCACCATCACAAACACATTGTTTCTCAATACTACATACTGTAATTAAATACTGCTATTATTTATATAAAATATTATTTATTGAATAATAGTATTTAATAAACAACAACAGCAATAATAAAAGTTGCTAGGCAATTCAGTCAAAAGTATTCAGCGATTTGGCCGTCCACCATGACACTCGCTGTGAGAAATACCGCAAGCGGAGTGACACAAATGGTGAAACGGTTGGAGTTCTGTTATCACTAGAATATCGCACTCCTCTCAGCCAGTCAGATTTGAGACCAGAAAGAACTGTTATACATAAAAAATAATCAAATAAAATAATTATAAATAATTAAAAGTTATAATAGTTACATTTCTTATTTCCAGAAGTTTCAAAAACTGAATGTTTTCAGGATTCTCTCTTTATGAACAAAGAATTTATATTTTCCTTACTATTATTATTTTTCACTGACAAATGGCAATTTCTCAGCAGTTTCTTAAAATATTTAACCCTTGACATAACCAGAAAAAAAAAAGAAAAATCTGTATGACTTTTTTACTTTTATTAGTCTCCTTGAATTTTCCCTCATATGGTTTTCCATGACAGTGAGAAGCCTGATTCTTATAGGGGGGAAAAGTATTTTTGAGGGAACAAATTAAAATAAGAAATATTATGTTTACATCTCAATTTTTAGATGTTTCAGCTTCTTTTAAAGTTTTTTTTTTATTATTATTATTATTTTAATAAACCCTTTTAGGTCATCTTACAGCCCCCTAGTGGGTCCCAGCACCCTGACTGAGAGCCACTGTGCTATGGGGAAAAAATGCTGTAGGGTTTACTCTGAAATAGTTTTCACTCAGAAATTGCTAATTTTCACATATAATTACAAATAAGAAACAGCAAGTAACACATTGAATTAAATATGAAATTTTGAAGTAGAAAGACTGAGATTGTAATTCTTTTAAATCATACTCCAATAACCTTTTTTACAGTGTACATGGTTGCTGACTGTTGTTAGATGGTTCTCGACATTCTGGTTTGTAGATATGACTTGGAATCGCTCCTTTTAGATTTACTCTGACTGAAACTAAACTTTCATAATGCACTTTCAGTAGCAATGACAATGTCACGTACTGCTGCTTTTTGGTATCTCTCTGGAGCCTTAACTTTATGCCATTATGATTTGCAGCAAAACCTACCCAGCAGTTCCTGCATAGAATGGGAAATGCAGCAAGGTCTATAGCTCCATGTTTCACTGTCTGGGTAGAGCAGCAGCATTCGCATTAGACTCAACTCAGGTGGTCCCTGTCAAATGCTTCAGCGGTGTTCTGGCAGTTTCTACTTCCTGAAAAAAAATTAATGTGTTGATAGGAAACTGGAATATCAACATCTGCTCGAGCTTCTGAAGCTGAGAAGCAGTGGCCAATGACACCTAAGAGGTGTTGATGGCAGCATCAGATTTTTCAGACAGCTCACACATATTAACAACACTGCGCATTTAAATCTGGACTTTCTTTTTATTTATTTATTTTTTTAACTTTTCTAATGAGTGGGTGATGTGCCAATTCCTTAGAAATTTAAATGCCAGGGGAAAGGTAGGGCAATTCAATGGCAATATAGTTTGAGTAACAATGAATGATTACTTAATTTCCAGTTTTCACTGATTTTCTCACTTTTATTTATGATTTAGCCCGAACAATATCTGATTTAGCAGAGGTGAGATGCCAAACTAGCGATCTTCCTCTGTGGAGAATTGCACTTGTCTAAATGAATCAGATTTTCTCAACTCCACCTCTTAGCAGACTGTCTGCTCTCCCTCTGGCTTGAATGAGTTCTTTAAGTGTGTTTTTGTCAGAAACTGACATGTGAGTGCACCACCCATCAGCTCTAATGTCTGTCAGTTGAGAGCTAAACCCAACAACTACAACCCAATTATTTTGTTGACTGATATTTAATCATGCTTTCCACTTTATTAGCACAAAACAGTCATGTCAGTCAAATCTTGCTCCTCAGATTTTTGTTCTCAGAAAAAGAGAACAATTTTATGGATCTGTAATTGCTGTAGGTCAGTAGTCTCATTTGGGTCTGTGTTTATTTCTCCGTAGGGATTTTAGAGGAAACATCTTAGTTACTTAAAACAATATAAGAACTCAAAGTCTCATGAGCTATTAAAGATCAACCTACGAGCAATAAAAGTTTCCTCTGTATAATAATGGAAAAGAAAGAGTATAAAGAATCTTTCAACCACATACACATTTTCTTGTGTGTGGTTTTTAAAGGCAGCTACAAATACCTTGACTAGATACATCTAAGGAACTGACATTTAAAAGCTTAAATCTAAATTGTTGAATGAATGTGAATGAAATGTAAATAGCTGATAATAACTATGCTGAAAGCTTCAAACATCTGAAACATCTACATGTGTTGATGTGAATTCAGACACGAATTTCAGTCATTACACAGAAGTCCCAGGAGTGTGTGCTATCATCATAATTTGCCGTGTGAGAAGCTTCTCAGACTAATCATTAGAAATCAGCCATTGACTGCAAGAAATCAGAAGAAAATGCAAATTAGAAAATATGTCCTGTCATCCTCTTGTGATAATACCTTGTTCATTAACAATACAATACAAATAAAAAGATTTCATAATCTTCTTCAAACAAGAAAGTTCTCTTGCGTTCTCAAGTAAAAACAGACCATTTTCTCTTTCCTGTGACAAAAGTTTAAGTAAAATGAAAAATAACATCCATTTCAAATTTTGAAGGTGTGTCATGGCCTGAGGAAAACTTGGACCATGCCTAACATTATCATTTTGTCCGCTAGCACAGTTATCTTGCGTGATCAGAATTAGGTCTGTCTAAGTCCCATGAAACTATGGCCTGAAACGATAGGCTCAGATGAGGGAGATAGGAATACAGAGGTAAAAAACAGAGGTTAAAAATAAATAAATAAATAAATAAAAAAAACTCTTTTTTCCCCTCTCACACTGAAAAGAATGTTATGGGACATCTTGCATTTATCAAAGGGCATCTGTGGGTCATTCACTCATTGGAGAAATTGGGTTTGTAATTTATCGTATGAACTATGTGGCTGAATGGTGAAAACACTTATTTCTATGACAAAAAGGAGCAAATTCACCCACTTCTGCTTTTTATTTTAGTTTAAAAACCTGCAACCTGCAGTCCCTCATGCTAAATGAAATAGTATTGATTTAACTTTTAACATTCATTCTATGTAAATTAGGCTCATTATAGATTACCCTACATCCAGAAACCCAGTGCTATTTGTCTGGGGCAATTAAAGGGATAGTTCACCCAAAAATGAAAATTCTGTCTTTACTCACCCTCATGTCGTCCCAAACCCGCAAGACCTTCGTTCATCTTCGAAACACAAATTAAGATATTTTTGATGAAATCCGAGAGTTTAATTGGTGAGTAAAGTCGTTATTTTTGTTTTCTTTGTGCACAAAAAGTATTCTCGTAGTTTCATAACATTATGGTTGAACCACTGATGTCATCAAAAATATCTCAATTTGTGTTCCCGACGATGAACGAAGGTCATACGGGTTTGGAACGACATGAGGGTGAGTAATTAATGACAGAATTTTCATTCTTGGGTGAACTATCCCTTTAACATTGCGCTACTGGCAAACAGAGAGCTGGCAATGAAGAGAAATTAAAAAAAATAACTAAATAAATAAATAAATAAATAAACAAACAACAGTGATTACAATTTTCCACAGTTTACATTGTTAATAGATGTTTAAATAATAGATATATTCATAATTCATTTAATGAAACAACTGCCAAAGCTAAATTTGTTAAAATCTCAGGTCTATGCAAAGTGTGTTAAAATGGTTGGTTAAAATTGCATTGTGCAAAAGTATTACTGCTTAATGATCTTTTTTTTTTTTATTCTTTGCAGGTGGCAAACCTTCTTAGACTCTTCCAGATTCCACAGATAAGCTATGCTTCCACGAGTGCCAAGCTCAGTGACAAATCCCGTTATGATTATTTTGCCCGAACTGTCCCACCAGACTTTTATCAAGCTAAAGCCATTGCTGAAATCCTACGGTACTTCAACTGGACCTACGTTTCCACTGTAGCCTCAGAGGGAGACTACGGTGAGACAGGTATTGATGCGTTTCAACTAGAAGCCAGAGTACGCCAAATCTGCATCGCAACTTCAGTAAAAGTCAGCCGTTCAGTAAACAGAGGAAATTACGAAAATGTTATTCGCTCACTCCAGCAAAAAGCCAATGCCAAAGTGGTGATCCTCTTCACCCGAAGTGAAGACGCAAGGGAACTGCTCACCGCCGCGGCTAGGATGAATGCTACCTTCATTTGGGTGGCCAGTGATGGCTGGGGAGCACAGGAAAGCGTAGTCCATGGCAGCGAGAAGGCTGCTAACGGTGCTTTCACCATTGAGCTTGCCTCATACTCCATCAGGGAGTTTGAGGACTATTTTACCAAGCTAACACCGGAGCTGAACACACGGAACCCATGGTTTAGGGAATTCTGGGAGCACAGGTTTGGCTGCCGTCTACATGAACATGGCTGTGCTAGTAATAGCCTGAGGGATGGGTCATTTAAGCCAGAATCAAAGATCATGTTTGTGGTGAATGCAGTCTATGCAATGGCCTATGCCCTACACAACATGCGGCAAGCTGTGTGCCCCAATACCACAAAGGTTTGCGACGTCATGAAGCCAGGCAATGGGAAGAGATTCTACCGGGAGTTTATTCTCAAGACTAAGTTTGATGGTGAGTAGAATTAACAACCAATTGAGAATTTCTTACAATATTTCTTGCAATAGGACATACCTTCCCAACCGAAGAAGCTCTTGAATTATCCACCTAAAATTAGATCGAACAAATTATAGAGTCTCAGTGCACTGAAACTTCATTTGCCACTCATGTTGTTGTCTCCCACTGAAAGTATCAGATATTATTACATTTACAGACATGAAACATTCTTTATCAAATTATCAGAGCTCTAATTGGTTTCTAACAGAATGCAATCTCAAAGAGGATAATCAGTTTGTCAGACCTTGGACAATATACTGATTTACTGAATGTTATAACAGATTGCATCTTTTAGTTGAGAAATAAATTTGAGAGATTAGCTAACATTAAATCAATCACATTAGCTTCTGACTTGAGATAAATTGCACAATCACTTTAGAACAATTAATGTCGCACACACTCTATAGCTTCCAGCCGCAATATAATGTCTTTAAATGTTTTTCAGCCCCTTTCAGGCCCGCTGACACTGAGAATGTGGTCCGGTTCACCTCATTAGGCGACAGCCTGGGTCGCTACAACATCTTTCACTACCGCCAAGAGGAAAACAAATTTGTTTACCGGAAGGTAGGATACTGGGCACAAAGCTTAGTGCTCAATACCAGTCTGGTGCTTTGGTCTGGTGCAGTAGTTCCCACATCCCAGTGCAGTGATCCATGCCAACCCAATGAAGCTAAAAGCATGCAGCCTGGGGACGTGTGCTGTTGGATTTGCATCCCATGCCAACCCCACCAATATCTCCTAGATGAGTTTACCTGTATGGACTGTGGATTTGGAGAATGGCCCCTTGCTAACCTGACAGGGTGCTATGAGCTTCCAGAGGAGTATATCCACTGGTCAGATGCATGGGCAGTAGGACCTGTCACTATCGCCTGTCTGGGGATGCTGTGCACGCTTGCCGTGGCTGGGCTTTTCTTACGAAACAATGACACTCCGGTGGTAAAAGCTAGTGGTCGAGAACTTTCGTACATCCTGCTGTTTGGTGTGCTTCTGTGCTATGCCATGACCTTCATTTACGTCGCCAAACCTTCAGCGTTTGTGTGCGCCCTACGACGTCTTGGCCTTGGCACCTCCTTTGCTGTTTGCTACTCAGCTTTGCTGACGAAGACCAACAGGATTGCTCGGATCTTTGGAGGGGCAAGGGACAGTGCCCAACGACCACGCTTTATCAGCCCTGCCTCTCAAGTAGCAATTTGTGCCGCACTGATCTCCGCTCAGCTGTTGGTTGCTCTTATCTGGCTGCTGGTTGAGGCACCGGGGGTGAGGAAAGAGGTGGGTCCAGATCGGAGAGATGTGGTGACTCTGAAATGCAACAGCCTGGACTCGAGCATGCTGGTGTCCCTCACCTACAACTGCATCCTCATCATCCTCTGCACCTTCTATGCCTTCAAGACCAGGAAGTGTCCAGAGAATTTCAACGAGGCCAAGTTCATTGGCTTCACCATGTACACCACCTGCATCATCTGGCTGGCCTTTCAGCCCATCTTCTACGTCACTGCCAGTGACTACAGAGTAAGTAGAAGACATAGGTAGAAACAAGTTTGAAGGTAAATGCTAGTCTATTGTAGTGATATCTATTTCTGTAGTTTCCAACCCCACTGCTGGACCCAATATTTGCAGTTTCCTCTAAAGCAGTGGTTTCCAAACCTGTCCTGGAGGCACCCCTGCCCTGCACATTTTGTATGTCTCCCTTATTAGACATTTCCCCAAATCAGGTCTTGCAATCTCTACTAATAAGCTGATGATTTGAATCAGGTGTGTTAGATGAGGGAGACATGCAAAATGTGCAGGGCAGGGGTGCCTCCAGGACAGGTTTGAAAACCACTGCTCTAAAGAACTGATACGTTAAATCAGGCTTGTTGATTAAGCTAGGGGTGTACAATCCTGCTCCAGGAAGGCTACCTTCTTGCAAAATTTAGCACTAATTTGCCCTGACACATCTGTTTAGAAGTTTCTAGTAATCCCAAAGACCTTGATTAGCTACTTCAGGTGTTTAATTAGGGTTGGAGCTGAACTTTGCAATAAGTAGCCCTCCAGGAACATGATTGGACACCACTGGATTAATAACACATTATGGCAGAGTTCTTCAATTCTGCTTCTGGAGGTTCACGGTCTTGCAGAATTTAGTTCCAAACTTGATCAAATACATCTGCCTGTAATTTACAAATAATTCTGAAAATCTTAATTAGCTTGTTCAGTTGTGTTTGATCAGGGATGGAACAAAACTCTGCAGGATAGTGTACCTCAAAGAGCAGATCTGAGCAGTCTCTACATTAGGGAGACTGTGCAGTGTTGGGGGTATTCCAGGACAAGGAGTGGAAAACACTGAGCTATTTTACATAGACAAGCTTCTAAAAGGCACATAAGGACAATGTTTGTCAAATATTCTTCCTGTTTGTATGCAGTTACAAGCTACAAAATGGACCAGACTTTATGCCAGTAGATAAATGTCTGGCTAGAGGCTGTCTTTACTGTGATTACTTATGCTAGAGAGATACAAATCTCCGCACACTGATCTAAATGTATATCTACAGTTTTCTTGTAAATTGTGACAAAACGCAAAACATGAAAAAGTGGTAATAAGTATAGGTTTATCAGACTATGCAGTGAATACACAACTACCAAAGGGCAAAAAACCTTGATCGTGTTTAAGGAGATAACAATAATGCTAATTACAAAAAGCTGCAAATTAGGGGTTGTTCTATGATTTTGCTTACTCAGAAAACAGAAACAGTCGACAGACATTTTAAAACTTTTTTTTTTAAGATTCTGTCTTCTCATATTACTCAAGAGTCAGTTCAGTCTTGAAGTTTTTTGCAAGTCGTGACACCAAACATGAGATTACTTTTAGAGCTGGCCTCTGGCTCTTTTAACCAGACAAACTCACTGCCAGCTTAAACACAGCACAGTGATGTGAATGTCTAGTCGATATAGAAACACTATCTGAGGGATGAGGGCTGCCTGTCGCATGTTATCAGGAGACTCTCATTGCTGTGGGGCGAGAGATGTCAGAGCTCAGTTAGTGACATAATAAACACGGTCATCAAGAATGCCCCCTGGCTGAGAGTGGCAATCCCTGCACTCCAACAGCAAACAATTTTACAACACAATCACACAATGCACAGAGAGTTATATCCAAATCAGTTTGGTGCCATCAACATCAGTGCTGCTGGAGTGAGGAGAGATGGGTCCTAGAGGTTAAGTGTCAGGAAACGATTTAAAAGATTTATTTCACCACCTTTGAAATGTAACGGGGGACTTTTTGGCTTGGGATGTTCTTTGTCTGAATAAACTAGAGACCCTGCTCCTGAAGACCCACTGTCCTGCAAAATTTCCAACCTGCTTCAACACGCCTGCCTGTGATTTTCAACTAATCCTGAAGACTTTGATTAGCTAGTTCAGGTGTGTTTTATTAGGGTTGGAGCTTTGCAGGACTTTGTAGGACAGTGGTCTCTGGAGCAGTGGTTCTCAATCCTGTTCGTGGGGAGCCCCGTTCTGCATATTTTGTCTCCCTTATCTGGCGCACTCAGATAAGGGAGTACATGGAGCTCTCGTTTAGGGCCTGTTTACACCTGGTCACTTCATGCGTTTTCTCTGATCGGATATCGATCTGATTTGTTAAAACGTTTCCATTTACACTTGGCCACATAAATGTGTCTTCGCAGAACGGATATAAATCCGTTCTTCAATTCCCGCGCTATATGCAAATTTAACAGAGTTCACGTCAATGAAAGCAATACATAGGCCCTGCATTTTATTAATTTATAGGCACTGTTGTATTAACGCAGTCATATCTGACTATAACATGCCATATAGCCTATAAAACGCTCTCACTGTCTCACACGTTTATTATTTTATTATTTTGGGAGGAGTAAAAGTAGCATATGTGGTTTCAATATCCAGATGCATTTACACTTGTCCAGTTTCATCTGGAATGCGGCCCAGACCACCTCTTGAAGTGGTTTGAGCGATCGGATTTATATCCGTCTCGAATGCGTTTCGGGGGGCATTTACACCTGGGGCCTCATGTATAAACGTTGCGTACGCACAAAACAGGCATAGAAATTCCCACGTACATATTGGGATTTATAAAAAATAAACTTGGCGTAAATATGTGCGCACCGTACGGGAACTCTAGACCGTGCGTATGCACTCTTTTATTGGCGTAATAGCGAATTAATGATTTCAGACTCTCTTTTCCTTTCAGTATACACATTTATATTAAATATTCTGCTGATTAACGTAGTTAAGCATTGACATTACATAAAGTCATTATTCAAAAGTTAAACAAAACATATGAATTTAGATATTTAGACGTATTTGTAGTGAATGCGCTGTTTTTTAATCACTTTTCTTGTTGCATGCTGTTTTAATGACAGCAAGGAGTGTGTCATTAATGACAGCACAGTAATGTTTCTTTAAACTGCAGATCTCATGTTAAGAGATTTTTTTTTAGCAAAAACAACGATATGCGCACTTACTTCGATATTATGTCAGACACTGCTGGATTCGGTACGATCCATTGGCGAGTTTAAGGTCCGATTATATTAGCCTACAGCACAACCAGGCTGCACGGAGGTGTTTATTTCGCGTGAAGGCAGACTACTTCTGCGATCTTCAGAACATTATGAAAATAGCATTGTGATTGAAGGATAGAAACTGAAGCAAACGGTAAGATTTGCACGTTTCTTTTTTTTATAATATTTTGTCAGTGACGCCGTGTCAGACAATTATGTAGCCTATACTTATTTACACACACCGTAGCTATTTCCGATTCTACTATAGCCTATTTAAATATCCTAAAACATCTGATTTGTTTAAAACAGTTATATACTGCTTTGGCCAGTGGAAAAGAAAGAAATCCATTCTATTCTAAAAAGATTCTCTAAGAAGTATTTTGTACAATTTTATTTTTATACAATTTTATTTTGATATATTTATTCAAAAACAAGACAAGGACGGTGAATGATTTTTAGCAATGTAATGTACCGTACAAATAGCATTTTTAGTCCGCATGTCATATTTAACTAACGTCTGTACCTTTGACGGTGTTAAACATGGTGTCAGGTGGATGGGAATATGCATGGAAATGATATGCAGATGAGGTTATGCATCGTAAAACTAGGCGTTGTAAGCTCCATGGTGATTTTGGGGAGGAGACACATGTACGCACAATCTTCCGCTGACAGGGATTTATAAAAGGATTTTTGCGCAGGTTCTGGCGTACGCATGGTTTTATAAATCTGAAAACTTTTGTGCATTCGCCAAATCTAGCTTTTGTGCGTAGTACACTTTTAGGATGAAATCTACGGAAAGTTTTATACATGAGGCCAATACCGCGGTACTACCGCCGCTCCCTATACGCAGAGTACGCGGTTTGCGTAGGGCACCAACTCCCAGGGGGGCACCATCCCAGTTGCTCAAAAAATAAATAAATAAATAAAAATAAAAATAAAAATAAAAAAAAACCGTGCCGCGCCATTCCCGCATCCGCGCCCGCTCGCGCCTCACGTTTGCGGCTGAATGGATATGATCATAATTGATAGATAATTATGCCCGTGAAAAGACATCAGCAATCCGTCGCCAAGAAAAGAAAAAAATAAAATAAAAAAAAATAAAAAAAAAGATGAAAACGAAGCCCGTGTCTCACTTTCGGGTAACGTTAGGCTACATTCATAATCCTGTGAAACTTTTTTTGGGTGTTGAGGTTAATAAAGTATATTAATGTCGGTAATAATTTCACCACCCACATCTAATATTCATATAGTTTCCATGTTCACTTACGAAAGTGGTTCTTGTAGCCATGGTAACCGCAAATTAACCATAGTTTTGTTACTTCAAATAATAATATACAAAGAAGTATTAAGATAATATTTTTTTGTGGTTATAAAAACAAACCTAAGCCAACAACAACCTTTAAAATGACTTAAAATGCATTATATAAAAACAATGAGACAACCCTGCTGAAAAAAAACAAAAAAAAACAATAGAACCATCACAGAAAATCCTAATACCATCACAAATGAATCACAAATACCATGACAAACATTACAAACCATCAACTTTTAACCATTAAAAAATGGTTTTCTGTAGTGTGTTTTGGGATGTATTCCATTAGGATTTATTGGTTTTAACAAGCCACCAACAGAAGGTGACCAATTACCAGTAGAGACCAACAGGGTCCATTACAGTTTCCATTAAAACCAATACAAGTCCCATTATAACCAGTAAAACTATTACCAATTTTGTGATGGCGTCTATTGTTTTTTTTTTTTTTTTTTTTTTTTTCAACATTACATATTGTTACAAATGCCTGCAAAGGGCGTCAAAGGCCTGGTAATTGCTGCTGTGACACTTACAGGACGATCATATCATTGTTTAATAGGCTATTGACCAAACATTTAATTCAAATATCCACTTAATCTTTCATTTTTGGCCACCTTTTTGCTATAGATGACAGCCTCTATAATTTCTTCAACAAAAAAACATGTGGACATCACAAACCTTACAAAAATTAACCACTGTTTTCTTAGTAAAACTGCTTAATTTTCTTTGAATGCTTGAGACCATAAAATCAATCAGACAACTGTATTACTGCCATAGGTAACTGTCTAGAGCTACAATTGTAATTTGTAAATAATACAATTTAATTACAATTTATTTACTTTTATATTTTATTAAAGTTCTATTTTGACCCCTATAGTAGGTGTTTTTTTTTTTTATTTACTTCCATAATATTTGAGGGAGGTGGCACAACAATACTTGCTTAGGGCACCCATTTGGCCAGCAGCGGCCCTGCATGAGGCCCCTGGTCTTTTCAGGATCGGATAGCTATCCGATTAGAAAAAACGCATTAAGTGACCAAGTGTAAACAGCCCCTTAATGATCTGAATCTGGTGTATTAAATAAGGGAGACATGCAAAATGTGCAGAATGGGGGTCTCCAGGTCCAGGATTGAGAACAACTGCTCTGGAGTAAACAAAGGAAAAACAACTGACCCTTTGCAGGGAGCTTGACTGACAGGCAATCTGACCAATCAAAATGCCAAGTCTGCCATTTTCATCTGACAAACTAATCAGACAGGAGAGTAGATGAACTTTGGTGGATTTAAACTTGAAAAATGGTGTGTATTGAGATCTTTCTGCAATTGAAATAAAATTTTGATGTTCACTCGTTTATTTTGTGCTTAAAGTAAATATAAAAAGATGATCGGTTCACATGCCACTTGAACTGAGGTGCTACAGTGATCTGTCATGACACATTAAAGAGCCACAAAACGGTATTTATTGTTTGAATTTCTTTAAAAACAAAAATTTGAAAGCTAAGACTTTGTTTCATACCAAAAGTAACCTGCTTCGTCTCATCTGTCGGTATGTTGTTAGTTTTCCTCCTGGCATGTATTTTAAATGTATTTTTCACTGCATGAAAGCGGTATGGCTTGTCAGACATAGGGGGCGGGTTTTTGCGAAGGGTCAATTGTAATTTGAAGGCTGTGCCCTCCGAAGGTCACATTTGTTGGCCGCATACATCACTGAAGCTGTCAAGTAGCCATTACATTTCAAAGTGAGAAAGAAATTACAATAATTTACACCTCACAAGGAATAATAGTCAATTTTATGATGGTTATTTTTCTGAAATGAGACATCCTTAATGACATGCTGACAAATGTGACCTCCAGAGGGCGCAGCCTTCAAATTAGACTCGGGAAGCTTATGGAAGCCTGTTTTTGCCTTATAAAAAGATATTCTGACTTTACTGCTTATAATTGCAACTTTGGATTTCCCAGTTGTGACTTTATATCTCACAGTCTCACAAAAGAGTTTCACTAAAGTATCACAGATGCAACAATTTCTCAACAGAATCTCATTAGTGGAATTTAAATCTCACAAAGATGACTTTAACACACTGGCTTCATTTTCTTTATGCAAAAATGTTA
>CM077254.1:18342527-18392527 GCA_039654775.1 Spinibarbus caldwelli
TATCAGTGGTCTTGTATGTCTTCCATTTTCTAATAATTGCTCCCACAGTTGATTTCTTCACACCAAAATGCTTACCTATTGCAGATTCAGTCTTCCCAGCTTGGTGCAGGTCTACAATTTTGTTTCTGGTGTCCTTTGACAGCTCTTTGGTCTTGGCCATGGTGGAGTCTGGAGTTGGACTGTTTGAGGTTGTGGACAGGTGTCTTTTATACTGATCAAACAGTTCAAACAGATGCCATTAATACAGGTAACGAGTGGAGGACAGAGGAGCCTCTTAAAGAAGAAGTTACAGGTCTGTGAGAGCCAGAAATCTTGCTTGTTTGTAGGTGACCAAATACTTATTTTACCGAGGAATTTACCAATAAATTCTTTAAAAATCCTACAATGTGATTTTCTGGATTTTTTTTCTCATTTTGTCTCTCATAGTTGAGGTATACCTATGATGAAAATTACAGGCCTCTCTCATCTTTTTAAGTGGGAGAACTTGCACAATTGGTGGCTAACTAAATACTTTTTTGCACCACTGTGTATATGTATATGTATTATATATATATATATATATTTTGTTTTCTTTGTGCACAAAAAGTATTCTCGTAGCTTCATAAAATTATGGTTGAACCACTGATGTCACATGGACTATTTTAACAATGTCTTCACTACCTTTCTGGGTCTTGAACGTTTCAGTTGCATTGCTGTCTATGCAGGGTCAGAAAGCTCTCAGATTTCATTAAAAATATCTTCATTTGTGTTTTGAAGATGAACGAAGTTCTTACGGGTTTGGAACGACATGAGGGTGAGTAATTAATGACAGAATTTTCATTTTTGGGTGAACTATAACTTTAAATGAAAAAAGTCTTACCCATCATCTCCACCTGTGACCATGTGTTCTTCATTAATAAGCTGGATACAATCAATGGAGCCCCTTCAGACAGACAGAAGACATGGACAATAACATCATTACATGCAGGGAGGTGAAGATAATTCATCTTTAAAACTGACCTGACCAAATAAATGAAGTCTCAACTGTTTACTTAACCAGGCCCAATATTGAGGTCATCATTAAAGAAAGGTCATGACCACAAACTTAAACTCACTCATGTCCATGAAAAACAAGCTGTGATTCCTCAGCAATTTTCCACACTCGGACTGTCCTGTCTCGTCCTCCTGCAGTCACGCATCTCTCTCGACTCAAACAGTCCAACCCGGTGATAATGTCCTGATGGCCGAACCTGACGACAGACACAAATGAACACAAAAATGAAACCTGAGAATAAAGAGTGAGTACAACTCTCCGGTTTTATTTAGGAGCTGGTGTACCTACAGGGTTTCTACATAAGCGTTCTCATCCACGCTCCACACTTTTATTGAGCGGTCATGTGATGCGCTGTAGAGGGTGTGAGTTCCTCGTCTAAAGGCCAAACCCTGCGGAGGAAGCGTCGAAGCAGAAGCGACAAATTCAGTTAAATGTGAGCAAACATTTAATAACTGGTCATCATCTAAAGTCACAATATAATATCTAAATATATATCAGAGATGTTCTACTCACTGATACAGCATCTCTGTGTCCTTTAAACTTGTACAGATGTTTACATGTCATCGGATCCCAGATCATGATGAGTTTATTCATGTCTCCACTAGCCTATAAAACAAAGAAAATCACACCTATTCAATTGCATCCAGCTTTGTATTTTCAACTAGTTTACAAAAACTAACAGTATTATAGAGTAAAATATCAGTAAAATCCCTCTAAAATTCATTCATAAATTTAACACACACATAATATATACATACACAATCTCTTTTTAATATTTTCTATTTAAATATATTTTATGATGTATTTTATTCCTATGATGAAAAAGATGAATTTTCAGTCTTCAGTGTCACATGATCCTTCAGAAATCAGTCTAATATGCTGATTTGCTGCTCAAGAAACATTTCTTATAATTATCATTTATCAATTATCAGTTGAAAATGGCCGTGCTGCTTAATTTTTTTTCAGAATTCTTTGATAAATAGAAAGTTCAAAAGAACAGCATGTATTTGAAATAGAAATCGTTTGTAACATTATAAATGTCTTTAATGTCACTTATCAGTTTAATGTGTCCTTGCTAAAGTACTAATTGCTTTATTAATTACTTACAATAAACAGTAAAGAACATAGATGCCTTCGACATACTATGAAAATACTGGATTTCAAAAATTCCTGAACATTAATTGAAACGATCGAACATATTATTGAAATTAATTTCAATAAATTGGTCACTTGGGTATGAATATATTACGAAAATACAGCCCATTCAATTCCAAGGCCCAAATTATGGACCAAGGAAAAATTAATTGGTAGAAAACTGATAAATAATATGACCCAATGAATTCCAGCTCTCACCAGGTATTTCCCATCAGATGATATGGCCATACACAGAACGTGAGCGGTGTGTCCCACATGACGCGCTTCTGTTCCCTTCCGTCCTCCTGCGATCTTCTGCACCTTCTTCCCGCTCTCCACCTCCCCTGCAGATCATAATCATCTTTCATTTAGCAGCACACTGACTCAAGTTCATAATGTACAACACAAGCTTAAATGCCTCAAAACGTTTAACACTAAGTGGACCTGTCAGACTCACATTTGATGATGGAGCAGTCTTTGCTTGCCGAGAAGATGTATTTCTCATCTGGGGTGATGACGAGACATGTGACAGGTAGTTTGTGTCCTCTCAACAACTTGATCTCTGCTGGGTCTGGAGCTATGAGCTAGAAGAGACGTCACGCTGATGTTACAAACAGGCAGTAACACTGGCATATCAAGCTAATGAAAACATCACTCACTTCTTTGGCTATCAGTCTTTGCAGTTTGCCTTTCTGTTCCAGCTGAGGAGGATGAAGAAAAACAAGTGATTATTAGACATCTGAGATTATTGTAACTCTTATTTAAAAAAAAGTTCATGAAAAATCCACTCACTGTAGCCATATACAACATCTTCCAAAATAACAGTTTTAACAACAATCAACACAGATTTTGAGCAAGTTAATTAAAAATATCTTATGTAATGTTTAGTTTTTCATTTTTATGTAATATTTTGTTTACAATGAATCAATCATTATTTGTCCTTCAAAAGTTATTCTTAATGTTTTTGAGTTTGATTTGGTAGAAATATTACAAAACAGCTCCTTCCTGAATTAATATAAAAACATGAATAATTCAACAACTCAGAGCAACCCAACTTAAATTTGCCATAATTGTAAATATTAATATGCGAGCAGATTTTAAACAAAAATAAAGTTGTTGTTTAAAAATAAAAACAAAATCTAACACTTAAAACACACCATGAGCTATGAGTTGCTAAATTATTTAATATTAACTTAAAGTCTCAGGAGCAATTCAAGGACACATTTTAGCTCAAAGGGGTTCAGCTGACAAAACAGTATGGGAATCCCTGTGATAAATTAACAGAGCAGAAACTCTCATTATCAAATATTAGCGATGACCTACCACATCCTCCTGCAGTCTTCCAGCTATGAGGTCCGCTTCAAATGATTCCAGCTCAGCTCTCTTGTCCTCTGCCAAAGACAGCACAGAGTACACAGGTTCAGAGAGCACAGGTTCAGAGTACACAGGTTCAGGAGAGCACAGGTTCAGGAGTGCACAGGTTCAGGAGAGCACAGGTTCAGGAGTGCACAGGTTCAGGAGAGCACAGGTTCAGGAGTGCACAGGTTCAGGAGAGCACAGGTTCAGGAGAGCACAGGTTCAGAGTACACAGGTTCAGGAGAACACAGGTTCAGGAGAACACAGGCTCAGGAGAACACAGGCTCAGGAGAACACAGGCTCAGGAGAACACAGGCTCAGGAGAACACAGGCTCAGGAGAACACAGGCTCAGGAGAACACAGGCTCAGGAGAGCACAGGTTCAGAGTACACAGGTTCAGGAGTGCACAGGTTCAGGAGAGCACAGGTTCAGGAGTGCACAGGTTCAGGAGAGCACAGGTTCAGGAGAGCACTGGTTCAGGAGAGCACAGGTTCAGAGTACACAGGTTCAGAGTACACAGGTTCAGAGTACACAGGTTCAGGAGAGCACAGGTTCAGGAGAGAGCACAGGCTCAGGAGAGAGCACAGGCTCAGGAGAGAGCACAGGCTCAGGAGAGACCACAGGCTCAGGAGAGAGCACAGGCTCAGGAGAGAACACAGGCTCAGGAGAGAGCACAGGCTCAGGAGAGAGCACAGGCTCAGAGAACAGCGGCAATCATTGAGTGCGTGTGGCTGCTTGATCTTACAAACCTTCCTCTCTCAGCTGCTCCAGGTAAAGTTTGGCCAGGCGAAGTTTCTTCTCTTGCGCCGTCTCCTCGATCTCGTCGTCTCCCTGTTGTTTTCTGTTTGGAGCAGCACTGCAGAAGACGACATCGGCGATTTTTTTTTAATGTAACATATAACATCAGCGTTCACCAAGCACAACAAACTACAGTCCGTTAGATCAGTTACCTTTCATTTTCTGAGTCACTCGATATTTCTTCATCCATTCGCTTACTGAATTTTTTTGATCTGCCTTTGCCATCTGCATTACTCTTGAAATGCAAAAGAACAATAGCGATATAAAGTTTTATTTTAATCAGAGGGCATCAAACTGCATCAGGAAATCTAAAAACATAAAAAGTATTTCTCAGTGCCTTCAACTAAATGCAGACGTACCTTTCTTTTTAAATCTCCTTTCTTAGGAAACGCAGAGATGACCTTTTTCTTTATAAAGAAAGACGACATGATGGAGCATAAAATTAATTGTTTTATGAAATAACTTAGGATTGCTTGAGATAATTTAGTGCTGCTTGGCTTCCTCTCACATGGTCACAACCACATGCTTCCAGCAGCTCTTCTTCTTCTTCTCGGAAGGCTTTTCTGGTGTGTTTGCGCTACAGCGCAGCGTATGGCGAGACTTCACATTACATCAACTGAGGCAACATAAACATAAACACAAACATAATAATAAAAAAAATAATAATAATGATGATGATGAAGATGATGATGATATTATTATTAATGGATAAAATTATGCAGTATAAATGCATAATTCAGTACACAACTACTACTTATAATAATACTATATTACTACTACATTATATATAGGCCTACATAAAATTCATGTTCACATACGTTACATACTACATTACTAAACGCACACTAATACTACTGACAATAATAATAATAATAATAATAATATATAAAGAAATAAAATAATGAGGATGATGATGAATATATAATTAAATAAAATAAAATACACACATACATACAAATATGTAATTAAACATAAAATATAATAGAATAATAATAATTATTATTATCATTATTAATGGATAAAATAATGCATTATTAAGTATACAACAACTACTACTAATAAAACTATACTTCTAATACCTCCTTATATATACATTAAATACACACACACACACACACATACTAGTACATACTATAGGCCTAATACTAAACATATACTAATACTACTGCTAATAATAATATTTTATAAAAAAATAAATAATAATAATAATGATGATGAATATATAAATAAATCAAATAAAATACAAACATACATACAAATATGTAATAAAACATAAAATATGATAACAAATAATAATAATTATAATTATTATTATTATTAATGGATAAAATAATGCATTATTAAGTATACAACAACTACTAATAATAATACTATACTTCTACTACCTCATTATATATACATAAAATACACTCACACATACTACTGTACATACTATAATACTAAACATACACTAATTCTACTGACAATAATAATAATATATAAAGAAATTAAGTAATAATAATAATGATGATGATGAATATATAAATAAATCAAATAAAACACAGACATATATACAAACTAGTGCTGTCAATCGATTAAAAAATTAACTAATTAATCGCACTTTTTTTTTAATCCCACCTAACATTAAAGTTTTTAAATATACTTTTATATTGCAATAATTCCACATTCCACATCTTCAAATTAATGTACAAACAACATAAAGACAGTATATTTTTAATATTTGTTTAATTGCATCTTTTTTTATGACTGAAGGCCACTGATACCAATTAATACTGATTTCCCTACAAAAAAAAAAAATCCCCCTAATATTTAGCCATTGACTATAGCCATTCAACATTACATTATAATTAAGAGCTATCAATTTTTAACATTTATTAGACTTTAAAAATAACTTCTAATTTAAGTGAACTTAAAACAATCTTCACATAAACCCATTATAATAAATGTCATATTTACCTGTGCCCCTCAGGAGAAATATACAGAAATTGAATAAAATTATCAAACACTAAACTCTAAACTAAATACAGATGAATCCTTAAAGCTATAAAATTATTGATTTCCTCTTTTTTCATTTGTTCTTAATGAACAGACATCACAGCAGCTGGTTATTAGGTTGTTTTGGCTGCTGTTTCTTTAAGAGCTGCCGCTGCTGAACGTGACGCAGATCTGACATGCATCGTATTTTCTCTAAACTTTCTTTACCTCTTCTGACTCATTTAGGCCTGCGTCCCAATGTGCACACTATCCATACTAAATTCTATGTGATATTAGTCATTTTCAATACTATTTAGGGCAGATAAGGCAGATAGTATGCACAATGGGACGCAGGGCAGGTCTTAAATTCTCAATAATGAACTGACGAGTTGAATCGGGTGTGTTAGATGAGGGAGACAGTGCTGGGCACTTTTTGAAAACCAACACCCTGATAGCACACGTACATCTCAGAGACGTCTATTTGACGTCTGCATTTACATCTGCAAGACGTATTTTTAGAGTGTTTGCTCATCTGTAATACGTCTATAGGACGTTTCCTTTTAGATGTCAAATAGACGTCTATTAGATGTCTTTAAGATGTTTATGATTTAGAATGTATGTAAAACTGACATCTGAAAGACGTCTGTCAGACGTTTGTAGACAGCAGATGCTTTCCAGATCAAGAGATCTTTAACAGACGTCTTGCAGACGTACGTGTGCTATCTGGGGTTGTTAAATGTGATCCATATAGCCTATAACATATTACATGCACGCACAGTTTCACGGCAGCTTTAAAACGCCTTTTTGGTAACTTCATGCCTTAACTAACCACGACATTACATGTTCGTAGTTTCTTTGGAGATTTGATATGATACAGGGCCAGGCTACAGCGCAGTACAGTACAGTTTGCACGCTGTTTGACTCGCGCCTGACATTGAAGTGAAATGGAGCGTGCATCTGAAACGTCTCCGGTTTGATGTGATCATAAATACGTTCTGCGACTGAATAAATGCACTTCTTGTCAAGAAAAAAAGAGACAGAAGTAGCAGTTACAGTATCTCACAAAAGTGAGTACACCCCTCACATTTCAGCAACTATTTTAGTATATCTTCTCAAGGGACAATACTATAGAAATGAAACTTGGATATATTTTAGAGTAGTCAATATGCAACTTGTATAGCAGTAAATATTTACTGTCCTCTGAAAATAACTCAACATACAGCCATTATTGTCAAAAAAGGTGGCAACAAAAGTGAGTACACCCTAAGTGATAACAGCAATATGTCGTTTAACCATGCAAAGCCACATGTCCTATTCATCATGTTCATGTTTTTGTCTGCTTGACAGGACTATACAAATTTGTGTATCTTTTATTAGAGCAGTTAAAATTTGGTGCTTTGAGTACAATTCTCTCATAATGACCACTGGATGTTCAACATGGCACCTGATGGCAAAGAACTCTCTGAGGATTTGAGAATTAGAATTGTAATCTCTCCACAAAGATGGCCTAGGCTATAAGAAGATCAATAACACCCTGAAACTGAGTTACAGTACAGTGGCCAGTATCACACAGAGGTTTTCCAAGACAGGTTCCACTCGGAACAGGTCTCGCAAGGGTCGATCAAAGATGTTGAGTTCTCGTACTGTGCGTCAGGTGCAGAAGATGACTTCAAAAAACAGACGCATGAGTGCTGCCAGCATTGCTTTAGAGGTTGCAGAAGTGGATGGTCAGCTTGTCAGTGCTCAGACCATACGCCACACACTGCAACAAGTCAGTTTGCATGGCTATCGTTCCAGAAGGAAGCCTCTTCTGAAGCTGGCTCACAAAAAAGCCTGCAAACAGTTTGCTGAAGACAACCTGTCCAAGAGCATGAATTACTGGAACCATGTCCTGTGGTCTGATGAGACTAAGATAAACTTGTTTGGCTCAGATGGTGTCCAGCATGTGTGGCAACACCTTGGCGAGGAGTACCAAGAAAACTGTGTCTTGCCTACAGTCAAGCGTGGTGGTGGTAGCATCATGGTCTGGGGCTGCATGAGTGCTGCTGGTACTGGGGAGCTGCGGTTCATTGAGGGAAACATGGATGCCAACATGTACTGTGACATTCTGAAGCAGAAGATGATGCCCTCCCTTCAGAAACTGGGCCAAACGGCATTTTTCCAACATAATAACGACCCCAAACACACCGCCAAGATGTGATGATGAAGCTGAAGGTGAAGGTGATGGAGTGGCCAAGTCTGTCTCCAAACCTGAACCCTGTTGAGCGCCTGTGGGGCATCCTCAAGTGGAAGGTGGAGAAACACCTTGTGTCTAACATCCAGCAGCTCTGTGATGTCATTATGGAGGAGTGAAAGAGGATCCCAGCAACAACCTGTGCAGCTCTGGTCAATTCCATGCCCAGGAGGATTAAAGCAGTGCTAGATAACAATGGTGCCCCTACAAAATATTGACACTTTGGACACAGTTTTGACATGTTCACTTAGGGTGTACTCATATTTGTTGCCAGTTATTTGGACAATAATGGCTATATGTTGAGTTATTTTTAGAGGACAGTAAATTTGTGCTTCTATACAAGCTGCACATTGACTACTCTAAAATATATCCAAGGTTCATTTGTGTAGTATTGTCCCTTGAGAATATACTAAAATTGTTGCTGAAATGTGAGGGGTGTACTCACTTTTGTGAGATACTGTATGAGTGGGGTGGCCAACCTTAGGCTCCGCCCCTGTGTTAACAGCGTTAAATAATTTTAACGTGTTAAACTGAAAAAAATTAATCGCCTGCATTAATGCGCTAATTTTGACAGCACTAATACAAACATGTAATAAAACTCATAATTAAGTATAACAACAATATGATATAATATAATATAAATGTTACAAATCAATTAAAATATTAAATAAACATGCAGTAAAACAGATAAGTACACTACTACTAATACTAATAATAATAATTGTACTACATTATTATTATAATTATTATAAATTATGTAACTAATATTCTATTATTTTTGCTTTTATTATTATTCTTTTTTTTTTTTTGCATATTTTTGTGCATATGTGTGTATTTTTATGTTATTACATTTTAGACTACCATACTGTGAGTGACTGTTACTACTGGTGACTTCTCCAGTCCTGTGATCAGACAGCTGTGTTCTCTCTCTCTCTCTCTCTCTCTCTTTCTCTCTCTCTCTCTCTCTCTCTCTCTGTCTCTCTCTCTCTCTCTCTCTCTCTCTCTCTCTCTCTCTCTTTCTCTCTCTCTCTCTCTCTCTCTCTCTCTCTCTCTCTCTCTACTGTAGTTGTGTTGTGGATTCACCTGCAGTTCTCTGGCTCCTCAGTGAGGGGAACTGACACAGTATAATTACTCTGTCTATAGATGTTGCAGTAGAGTCTCCTAATGGACTGATCTGTACATCATGTACGTCTGCCGCTGTAATGGCTTCCGCTCTTCTTAAGTGCAAAGACCGTGGAGCCAAACACAACTCCATCAAGCTCTCTACACCACAGACAGAGTGAGCGCTAGATAAACTTCACTGACTCCACGTGACTGATGGACAGACCCTGGACTTGGGAACATTAAATGATGCTTGAGCAGACTTAGTTAACAAACATCAGGTGAGATTTTTTATTGTCTATTTTATGTTGTATATTCATTAGTTCTTTAAAGAACCTAAATTCTGTGGCATAGTATGTTTGCTGTGTTTTTTGTTTTAATCATTTAGTTTATTAACCTGAAAATGTAAGTGTTTTCCCATCATTTTAGTCCAAAGTGTGTAAAGCACAAATAATTTCTCAGTAAAACAAACAATTAACAAGAGCCTATACACTGGAGAGCTATAGCAATGTTTTAATGATGATAAATTACACAAAAATGCTTTTCTTAGTTATTTAAATCCACAATGTAACTATTTAGTTAACCTTTTGGATTTAATTTTTCATAATGCAACAACAGATCTAACTGAATTTCAGTGCATGTGGGGTTGTCCCCACTTGTGTGTGTTTTGCTAAATTCAACAGTACATAATAAAAGCAGGACACCTCTTTCATAAACCAAAACCAAAAACCTGCACATCTGTTTATTAGATGACTAGACAATCTGGGCTGAGCAGAGAGATTACTGGCTGAAAAACATGTCACATGGATTAAAAGTGGAAGTCACTGATTTACCAGAGCTGTGTATCTGAATCGGGGGGATGAGGGACTCTGTTATTTGTTTCTTTGCCGTAATTTTCAACTACTTTTCACCCAGAAGCCTCTTCTGAAGTTATTTTTTTTGCTCTGAAAATGGACGTAGTGCGAGGTCAAGGCATTACCAATAAACAAACTGATTAACCTAAAACACGCTAGAACGTTCTGTGCAGCCGTAATGGTGGTGATGTAATACAGCTGCTGTGCATTTTCATGCCAAATTACTCCGCATTCATTTTCTAGCCCCTATGGACATGTGCTGATGAACTGTGACTATAGAAGATTAGAGTTTAGGATTATTGGCATTGTGAAATTACATGACTGGGGGAGGTCATAATAAATCTTGCCTGACCAGTTTCAAAAGATTTTTTAAACAACACTGTAGAATTATTCAAGACACTGTAAAAAATACAGTAAAATTTACATTTTTTTTTAAAACCTTTTGAATTCTCTTAGTCTCAACTTTTTTTTATAAAAATGTGAAATATTATTACAATTTAAAAGAACTGTTTTCTATTTGAATATATTTTAAAATGTAATTTTAATTCTGAATTTTCAGTATCATTACTCCAGTCTTCAGTGTCACATGATCCTGCAGAAATTATTCTAACATGCTGATTTGCTGCTCAAGAAACATTTCTTATTTTTATCAATGTTGAAAAGAGTTGTGCTGTTTAATATTTTTGTGGAAACTTTGGTATGTATTTTTCTGGAATCTTTGATAAATACAAAGATCATAGCTCAAATAGTAGCCAACATTTGAAGTGGATCAAAAAAGTTGTCCTGAGACAAGAACGCACTTTGGTTTTAGGTTTTAGGACAAATTTAATGAAAGGTTTTGATCCACTTCAAATGTTGACTAGTGTATATACCTACCTACCCACACCTTTATACATATTGGCTTACTTTAATCTGTCGCTAAATTACACCCATCACCTTAAGAGTTCATTTTTATAGCTATCAGAAGTTTTCTAGGCATTACAGTGACTCTCCAGTAAATGACATCAGTGAGATGATGTGTGTGGCTGTGTGAGAGTGATTATGTGTGTATCGTGACGTCTGTGGCATGAGTGCATTGTAGTGCTGTGCAGGTGACAGTGAGCTCACGCTAATGCTAATGCCAGAGAAACCCCAGCAGCTGCAGCCAAACAAGTGAGCTCATTATACTCCGCTTCAAAAGGTTAGAGCACCACGAGCACCATGAATAGAGCACCATGAATTATTCGAACTGATCAAGCCTCCCTCGCTTTCTCAATGTTTAGCCACACGTCCACAAAACGATCACAACAATGCACTGGACATGTTAGGCTAATAGGCTGTTGATTTAGAAATGTTACTAAAACCTGCCCTCACAAAATGTGCTTTTATAATGGTAATATCATGTTTTTGGACACTGGCATGATGGTAATACCATGGTATTTTTCGATATATTTGAAGTATGTAAATACAGTGCCATCTGACACAGTATACCATAGTACTGCTGTAGTACTGTATTGTATTTTAAAGGCCTGAACATAGTTGATTTTTTGAAAAAAAACAAAATTGGACTAAATACAAAAAAAAAAAAAAAATCATGCACACTGTCAAAGCTTGCCATTTCTAAAATAATATAATGTATATTTAAAATAAAACAATGTTTAAGGAAAGACATTTTCAGTTAATATATTATGGTCTCGGTAAAGCACTCTGTAAAGCAACTGAATATAGGGAAAGACAATTTTTATTTTAATTTAATCATTAATTTTTTTAATTAACTTTATTAATAGGGTATGTATTTTTTATGAACAATTTTATAATAATTTCTAATTATAGCATTATTTATTTTATAATACAGTATATAATTATGATATGAATTACTACAAATTAAAAAAGCATGTGATCTCCAAAAAGAGCTGTAAATACAGTAAAAATACAACAACATACAAATAAGCTAAAAATGCTTAAAGGATTAGTTCTCTTTCAGAATAAAAATGTCCTGATAATTTACTAACCCCTATGTCATTCAAGATGTTCATGCCTGTCTTTCTTCAGTCGAAAAAAATTAAGGTTTTTAAGAAAAACATTACAGGATTTTTCCCCATATAGTGGACTTCAATGGGGATCAACAGGTTGAAGGTCCAAACTGCAGTTTCAGTGCAGCTTCAGCTGCCAGCTGAGGAATAAGGGTCTTATCTAGCGAAACTATCGGTCATTTTCTCAAAAAATGCCGTATTACGTAGTCACATTGGAGAGGTCACGTGTGATTACTTCTTCGTCCATGTAGTCCGGTTATAAAAGGTAGGGTAGGGCAAAAAAATCTAATTTTCTCCTCAACTTCAAAATCATCCGACACCATTCTTTTACCTCTTTTTTTTTTTTTTTTAGTAAAGGACATTTGACTTTCTTTGCACGTTCGTTTTTTAAACACTGGCTTGGTACTTTGCCTACGCCCTGTGTGACCTTTCCAACGTGATTACGTAATTCGTGAAGTCGAGCTGGTGCAAGACAAGCATTAGTGGTTAAAAAGTATATCAATTTATATTTTTTTTTAGAAAATGACCAATCGTTTCACTAGATAAGACCTTTATTCCTCGGCTGGGATTATGTAGAGCCTTTTAAAGCTGCATTGAAACTGCAATTTGGACCTTCAACCCGTTGATCCCCATTGAAGTCCACTATAGATACCAGCAGAAAAATTCATGGAATATTTTCCTCAAAAACCTTCATTCCTTTTCAGCCGAAGAAAGAAAGGCATTAATATCTTGGATGACATGTGGGTGAGTAAATTATCAGGAAATTTTACTCTGGAAATGAACTAATCCTTTAATGCACCTTTCAATTTGGCAACGTGTTCTTGTGCATGTGTTCATCTGTACTTTAGTTATACTAATTTTTGTGTATCATTTTATACATTCAATAGTGCTGACCTTTGACCTCCAGACAATGAGTCCCCATTCCTGACTGGTGGAAGATGGAGAAGCCTGCATTTCTGCTTTGAGTTTGGTGCACCAAGCTGTAAACAATGGAGGCGTCTGGATTACCTCCGCCAGCACAGTATAACGAAACTGAACTTAATGAGACATTGAGTCATGTCCACCCTATGCATCTGGCTCCCAGCATGCAGTTAGGGAGCATGTCCAACCCGCAATCGCGTTTACGAGACATGTCGGGCCTCGTGGTCATGGTGACTCTTAATGCAATTGCGCTCTTGGCCAATAGCGGAGTGCTTGCCGTAGTGGTGAAAGTGCCACATCTCCGCAAGTTCAGTTTGGTGTGTCACCTCTGCATCGTGGATTTGTTATGCGCCGCTCTGCTGATGCCACTCGGCATCGTCTGCGGCTCACCCTTCTTCGCCGGCATCGTCTTTTCCGTACTTGAATGCAGGTTGTATATTTTTCTCAATGCCTTTCTCATATCTGCCTCTATCTTTACGGTCACTGTGATTAGCATCGAACGCTACTTCTACATCGTGCATCCCATGAGGTTCGAGGCTAAAATGACTCCTTGGTTATCTGCAGCCGTGATGGGATTCGTCTGGGTGGTGTCTACTTTGCTAGGACTTGCTACCGTCTTTGGGTGGCCCAGTTATGGAAGTAGAAGCTCCATTGCCGCCACCCATTGCTCTCTCCATTGGAGCCACAGTGGACACCGGAGAGTATTCGCTATTTTATTCTGCACTGTTTGCTTTTGCGTTCCAGCTGCTATTATTATCGCCGTCTATGGGAATGTGTATAAAGTCGCCCACGCGGCTGCCCGGGAAAGAGGGCCCATCCCGAGCTGGACGATGGCGACCGCTCATCCGAAGCGGCGGTCTGATTCTGTCAACAGCCAGACCACGATCATCACCACCAGCACGAGCATTCGCAGAAATCAAGTCCTTCGCAGGAAAAGGAGAACGCTTGTTGGTGGGAAAGCGGCTCTAACTTTGGCCATCATCGTGGGTCAGTTTCTGCTCTGCTGGCTGCCTTACTTCGCCTTCCACCTGCATTTGTCGTTGGGATTCTCCCATAGTACCTCTGACGAAGCTGAGGGACCGGTGACATGGCTGGCGTATTCAACGTTCGCAGTAAACCCGTTTTTTTATGGCCTGCTCAACCGTCAGATCAGGGAGGAGTTGTGTAAGATGCTCTTCTGTTGCCGATCGGCCGGCAGACCAGTGCGACCCTCTGCGTCGGGCCACGAACGTTCGGGACATGAAGACTTTTTTCATTTTTTGCACAGGAGCGGCGACAGGGACGAAGTTAGATGCAGTTATCACATGGCTACACCGAGGAGCACGCTGGAGCAGACTAGTTTTAGGATACCGGGGCAAATACCTGAAGAGATCACCTAAACAAAATATTCAGATTTTCATTTTTTGAGTCTAAATCATTCATGTTTTTTGTAATAGAGTTGCATTTTTATTATAAATTGTTGTTAGCTTTGAAATTAAAATTCACTCTATCTATTTTCTAAATGCATTCTATTGATCTTATCGTGAACAATTCATCCATGGCAGGGCTCAAAAAATAGATAAAAATAGCTGTGTGCAAACTGTAAAATGTATTTAGGAGCATGTGTGTGAATGAATGCGGGTCCTTTAAAATTTAAGGTCATGATATTTTAAATGGTATAACCAAATGATCTTTTTAAGGGGTCTTAAATTTGGGGATGGAAAAACAGGAATCATGATATAGCCTATATGTGATTATTAAAGACTATGATTTGATTAAATAAGTGTTGCACATGTAGAAATACAGGGCTGTTGCGCAGTTCAAAACAATTCACAGTCTATGAATGCCATGCAAAACGTGCTTATGATTTACTGTTGACAGATTATGACAATGTTTACTTTATGGTGTTTATATTGTAATATGTACGATAGTACAGCATAGACATTTCAAAATGAGAGTCTGAGTTTAAAGAGGGCCTACATATTTACATAACTATGACCCTGGACCACAAAACCAGTCATAAGGGTCAATTTTTTTTTAATTTAGATTTATACATCATATAAAAGCTGAATAAATAAGCTTTCCATTTATGTATGGTTTGTTATGAGATACAACTATTTGAAAATCTGGAATCTGAGGGTGCAAAAAAATCTAAATATTGAGAAAATCGCCTTTAAAGTTGTCCAAATGAAGTTCTTCACAACACAGTTTACTAATCAAAAATTAAGTTTTGATATATTTACGATAGGAAATTCAAAAAATATCTTCATGGAACATGATCTTAGCTTAATATCCTAATGTTTTTTGGCATAAAAGAAAAAACAATAATTTTGACCCATACAATGTATTTTTGGCTATTGGTACAAATATACCCGTGCTACTTATGACTGGTTTTGTGGTCCAGGGTCACAATTATTATAACAGATTAAAGTAAAAATATTTAAAAAGCTAGTGTAACAAAATTATTTTGGTTGTAAATGTCTGCTTGTGTCCTGTTATTAAGGAAAAACAATATTTAACACATTTTTTTACAGCATAATTAAAGTTGCTCTTTTAAATTTTTCAATTTATGGGAAAAAAGTAAGCGTCAAACCCTGCATGTTTATACACACACGCACATATATATGTGTGTATATATATATATATATATATGTGTGTGTGTGTGTGTGTGTGTATATATATACGGCACTGCAAACCCATATTAAGATCTGTTGCATTTTATTGAAAGTCTATAACAAATTGTTCACAATAAGATCTGTTATGTGCATTAAGAAAGCAAACAGGGTAGGTTTTGATGCTACATAGACTTTTAATAGGTCAGCCACACTATGACTGGCAACACAGTGACAACCAATGAACAACAAATGCCTTCATCCAATCACAACTCTTTCTAGTGGTGACTCTGCCCACATGTTTACAAACACAGAGCTGATTAGGGTTTGTATGACATTATGAACTGAAATGAAATATTTGTTGCCTAAATTTTAAACCAATATTTACATTAATATGTTTAAAATACTACAGAAATGATTGTTTCTTCTGTTGTATTACTGTATTTCTACTGCACTATTTAATATGTTTAATTTGTTTTCAAAATTGAGTAACATAATGACCAAAATCTTTACAAATCTTCATACTAAAAAGTGTTTTGAACCAATTTTTACTTATATTTCTATTATTTATAATGCAAAGGATGACCTCAGCTATCTGCTGTATTTCTTTTCTACTGTAAAACTGTATATATCACACATGGGCTGAAGTGACAAAGACAAATTGTTTCGTTGTTCAATAAAGACACTAGTCACGGAAAGCTTGACATACTGATTCAGTTCAGTGCAGCATATGTTCAGTTGTTGCATTTAGAGTTCATTGTGCTGATTGAATGGTGTGCTATATGGAGCCACCCATTACATCACACTATGTATTTATTTGTGCTTTCTTTATTTATACAAACAATGTGGCCATTACTGTTTTTGTTTTATTGGAGATGGGTAGAGCTGTATTTGTGTATTTATGGGGAGGATGGTACTGTACATATGTACAACTGATTTTCTTGTATTGTTTATTTCAGATGTACATCTTCATTCAGGCTAATTAGTCACTCAACAATGAAGTACAATAAAGAATGAGCCACATATTAATCAGTAACTTATAGTATTTATGTGCTATACACTACCAAAACTTTGGGGTCAGGAAAAAAAATAATAATAATCAAAACATTTTTTTAAAAATCTTACCAATCCCAAACGTTTGTGTATTTACTCCATTTTTGTTGCATTTCCCCTGTTGAACTCTGCATGTTTATGAAAATCCTGTGACTTAGGCCAAGTACATAGGATTATATAATACAGTAAATCTTCCAGAGGACAGCTGTTTCACAGTATTGGTGCAAAGCAACACATTTAAACAAGATGATTTTCTGAATTCTGTGCATTTCAGCTAGGCTATATACTATCAGTTCAGCTCTCACTCTATTCTCTGAAAGTGTGTTTCCTGTAATTATATTTAATTACGGGACCTCACAATCCACAAGACAGCCACAGTGAGCAAAGGTGAACTGGAAAAAATGCCACAAACTGTGAGATTAAACAATGATGGTGATTAATATGAGAGTTTTCCAGAATAAAACACCACAATCTGACCATGATACTATAGACATAAATAGATGATGAAACAGGTGAAAAAAAAAAAAAATAAACAATCACATCCTTACATTGACAGAGGGACTTTTGAGCTCTTTTGACTTAAGCCAAAAAACAACCACCTAGCAACCAACCAGAACACCCTGGCAACCACCTTAACCTGGCAGCAAGAGTTGGCTACAACAAAATTTCTCTGTTTTCTCAAAAGCAATACAAATGTATACAGAATAATAATAATAATAATAAATGTATGAATTATGGTGGAAGTGATAGTTTTTAAATTTTATTATGTATTTAGCATCTGCTATGAGTGTTGGACTATAAATAGAAACCAGTAATCTGCTAATGGATCTAACAGTGAAATGCATTTTCCAAAGAGCATAATTGTAAAATCTGCAAGAATTTTCCAGAAGCCAACAGCGAGTCATTTTATGTTTTTTTTTTTTTATACATAAAATGTCAAAAAGCCGTTTTCGTACCTTTGATTAAACGGTTAGTTTTGTCTAGTTTTTATTTTAATATCACTGTGATACTATTATATTTTTTAATGACATTGTGAATTAGTTTTCATTTTAAAAGCATTTTAGTTAAAGCTTTATTTATTTATTTATTTAGCCTGTCTTCACTTTTAGTTATCTTAGTACAAGTTAAACTAAACAGGAATTAGATTAGATTCGATTTTTTTTTAGATGCCCCTGAGTTAAGTACAGTATATTATATAATAAAATATCATTATTAATATTAAACATTTTGGTCCATTTTCTAGAGAAGAGATGGTCTTTTCAAATTGATATTTTGGCAGCCTTTACAATATAGATGACCTTAAAGGTATCAAACAAATGCCAAAAACAAAAGTTAATTGGTTTCTCTTGGTATTTTGCACATACTCATTTAAAAATAATGAAAGTGAAAAAGTGAAAGTGAAAGTCGTGACGTATTGTCAAGTATGGTGACCCATACTCGAAATTGGTGCTCTGCATTTAACCCATCCAAGTGCACACACACAGCAGTGAATAGTGAACACACGCACACACACACCGTGAACACACACCCGGAGCAGTGGGCAGCCATTGCTCCAGCGCCCGGGGAGCAATTGGGGGTTCGGTGCCTTGCTCAAGGGCACCTCAGTCATGGTATCGAAGGCAGAGAGAGTGCTGTTCATTCACAATCCCCACCTTCAATTCCTGCCGGTGTGAGAATCGAACCGGCAACCTTCAGGTTATTAGCCCAACTCTCTAACCATTAGGCCACGACTTCCCCTTCCATAAAAATGTCTACTTTTTAACTAAAAATGCCAGGGTCATGGATTTGATTCATGGATTTTGAGGGAATGCATAAACTAATAAAAATTTATACCATCAATGCAATTGCAATCTAAGTCACTTTGGATAAAAGCATTAATGTAAATGTAAGTTCAGAAGATCTACTCATACCAGATGTGAACAAAGCTTAATATTAAAGGGTTTAATATTAGAATATTTGACCAAATTTACAAACAATCACTAAACACTGATCTTACTAAATCCCAATTAGTGCTCAAAATCAATGCTTCCAATCTGTTAAATATTCTTGATCCACTGGTTCTTTTAAGAGCTCTTCTAAGCTTACCAGCAGTCTGCATTTCACTGGTCACTAATGGGATATTTATAGCAGATGTATCAGTGGGGGCTGGCATCTTCCCATAGGGGCCTGTTTGGGAATGCCTGTTAGGGCACGGTCACTTTCCTAATATATCCCATATCCCTGTTTCAGCTTCAAGACAGCACTCTAGCACTGCATTCACAGTGTGTATGTGTAAGAGTGTGTGAAACTGTTTTTGCGTGTTTTGATGCCGTCGATGAGCCACTTTGTGACCTTACGAACTTCATATTGATGAATGGCACCATGATGCAGAGTATGGACGCAAGGGAAACTGAGATCGACCTGAGGGATGCAGGGGATGGAGAGGATGACGAGGGACAACAGACATGGAAGACACAGCTGGAAACTGTCCTGGAGGAAGAGGAGGAGGAAGATGTGATCTCTACACAGAGTGACACCAGGCCTCTGATCAATGAACGGGACCCAAGACAAATAAATGAGTGTCTTAAGGTAATCTCTTCATGTCCAACTGCAATACTTCTTCATTGTAGCACTATAGAAATCTCACTTTTGATGGTCACAGCGACTGATGTGGAAATTTTTCTTACCCCACTGACAGAATTAATTTTAGTAATTCTCCTTTTCAAGTAAATCTATCATGATTATAGGATTTTTTAGATATTATTTAATAACATTTTGACATTTGTATTAGGCTAAATTAGATTCAACTTTATTGAATCCCCTCTATTCCAAAGTAAGGACAATGTCTTGACATTGTAGACAACCACAGCTGGTAGCAGGAGATGGATTAGATGAACATGTGTGAATATCTCCAATGATGTGGACAATAATAGCAACTGCCTCTTAAATGAGCTGACCAGACAAATTACACTTTTACAGACTCGCAGTAGCTTTATAGGGCTACTGTAGCATTGTTTATGTTATGAATCATTGCTAATACTAAGTTGCTGATTGCAGTATTCAGTTTAAAATACTTCACTTAAGAGTTTAAGATACATACCAAATACAGTGAAGTACCACAAACAGAAAGAGGCGATCAATCGCAGAGAAATGCAAATACATTCAATAATGCAGCTGCAGCTGTAGACTGTCCCCCTTTCATTTAAAACAACCAATCAGCTTAGCTCATTTTGTATGTGCATTAGCTAAATGTATCATTTATGACCACTGCTGTTAGGTCCATTGGTGACTTTATGTGTGTCAGTGAAAATTAGTCAGTGTTTGTTTAGCCAGTTTGGCCCTATTCATGTAGAAGCTATACAAAAATGTAAAATCAAATCTAAATCATGATATGACTGTTGTTGGCAGGTTTATTGGTGATGTAATGTATGTTAGTGAAAATTAGCTTAGCCAATATTACCTTCACCAGCTTAATTTTACCCGTTCATGTAAAATGTTCTGTAGGCTACTCAATGTTCATACTTAGCCTACTATATACTTGCATGAATAAAAAATAGCTGCCCAGGGGCATTTTCCAGTCAAGTGTCAAGTGACTCGACTAGCTTTAAAGGTACGTTTTCATTTTAAAGTAGATGAGGGCGAAGTGAAGATGCTACTTTCCTGACTGTTCACTTCTGACAGGTTAGTTTTGAGGATGTGATAGCTGAGCCGGTGTCTGTGCGCAGCGGGGATCGGGTGTGGATCTGGAGTCACGCTCTTTTTGAGGTGTCCAGGGTCTGGTTTTACCGTATCATCACAGCTCTGCTGGCAGTTCCAGTGTCCCTCCTCGCTGGGATTCTCTTCGCCGTCCTCAGCTTTGTTCACATCTGGTATGAGTAGATCTTCTGAACTTACATTTACATTAATGCTTTTATCCAAAGTGACTTAGATTGCAATTGCATTGATGGTATAAATTTTTATTAGTTTATGCATTCCCTCAAAATCCATGAATCAAATCCATGACCCTGGCATTTTTAGTTAAAAAGTAGACATTTTTATGGAAGCCCATTTCTGCCACTGAATAAAAAATAAAAAGAAATTGTGACTTTTCATCTCACAATTCTGACATTTCTCTTGAAATTACAAGTTTACATCTCGCATTTTTTACTTTTTTTTTTTTTAATTATGTGATATGAACTCAGAATTGTGAGTTAGGCCTATAAAGTCAGTGATATAAACTCAGAATCAGCCAACTAATTTTCAGAGAAAGTTGCTAAATGAGGTTATGATGTCATTGCGCGATGACGTCATTGCGCAATCACGCCGCAAAATTGTCACAACATCAAATCTCAGCAAAAAATATATATTTTGTGTTCATTTTGATTTGTTTGTAAAATAATATTCATAATATAATATTAAAATATAAATAACTATTTTTAAATACATTGAATTATTGAACACTTTGTGAATGATTACAATTTAAGTTTTTTTAATAGGTAGTAAACTAGTAATACTACACATTCTCAACAATTATGCTTTAAGAAGTGTATTAGTAGTTAGTTAGTATGCTACACTCTAAGAAAAGTCTGTAAAAATAGGGCACAATATGAAAGAATTGTTTTTTTACCTGCATTTTAAATTACACATTGTGTTTTCAGGTTACAGGGTTACAATGGATAATGGATAATGTCCTGGAAAATTTCTAGTATCTTCCATTTTTCTTACAGTGTACTAACTGATCAACAATTGCAGGTACAAGCTAGAAGCTACTAACAAAGTGTTTCATAAATGAACAATTATTAAATTATTATTATTATCATTATTATTAAATTGAACAACTGCAAATAGCAGCTAACTTAATTCATGTGATGTGTGTACTGCTAGGCATCTTTGGTTTCCTCTTTTTGTGTAATTTGGATGGAAAATGTGTTCCTTTTTATTGTCTGAGTCACTTATCAAAAGTTGCTAAAAGTTGCCAAATAAATTTAAAAAATTGCTACATTTGTTGCTAGGTGCTTTTGGAAGAAAAAGTTGCTAGGGTAGTCTGAAAAGTTGCTAAATTTAGCAACAAAACTGCTAAGTTGGCAACACTGCTCAGAATTGACTCAGAATTCTGAGAAATAAAGTCAGAATTGCGAGATATAAACTCGCAATTCTGAGAACATTTCACTCTTTTCCCCCCGGATTTATATCTCACAATTCTGAGTAAAAAGTCAGAATAGCGAGAAAATAAATTCAGAATTATGAGATATGAACTCGAAATTGTAAGGAAAAAAGTCAAAAAAAGAAAAAAAATCTGAATTGTGAATTTTTATTTCGCAAAATGACTATTTTCTCGCAACTGCGCGTCTATATCCCGCTATTATGACTTTACAACTCGCAGTTGTGAGTTTATATCACACAATTCTGACTTTATAACTGGCAATTTCGAGTTTATATCCTGCAATTCCGAAAAAAGTCAGAATAGCAAGAAAAAAGTCAGAATTACAAAATATAAACTTGCAATTGCGAGAAAAAAAGTCAGAATTGTGATACAAACTCGAGTTTATATCATGCAATTCTGACTATATAACTGGCAATTGCGAGTTTATTATATCATGCAATTTTGACTTTATAACTGGCAATTGTGAGTTTATTATATCATGCAATTCTGAGAAAAAAAAAGTCAAAATTGCATGTTTGTATTACGCCTCCATAAATGTTTATAAGATTTATTTACTTAAATGTAACAAAAATGCTAATCTTTCACCTTTTCTCGGTTTCAGGTTCTTTACGCCATGTGTGCAGGTTGTCTTGATAAACACCGGGTGGTTGCAAACTTTATGGAGCAGCGTTTTAGACATAATAATTCTACCGTTCTTCCAAAGTGTAGCTAAGTGCTGCAGTGGGATAAGTGTCGTTTTCACACGGGAATGAGAAACATTTGCTGGAATCTTTTGAAACGATTCAAATGGAAATTCACATTGAACTTTTGGGCAGATGTGTGGCCATCTGACTCCTGGTGCATGTCAAGGGGGACCATGCCCAAATGCTAAGCGTAATGAATGTCAACTCACTGCCAAAGACTGAGAGGAAGTGGATACTTGGAAACGCATGAAGTTTGCTTCAGTATGAAAGTATTTTTAAAGGGACAGTTCACCCAAAAATGATGGTTCTGTCACTGTTTACTCCCCTTAACCCATGTAATTTTCTTTCTTCTGTGGAACACAAATGTGGACCACTTTATATCTCCTTTTATGTTCAATTTAAGAAATACCATCTTACAGGTTTGCAATGACAAGAAGGTGAGTAAATAATGACAAAATTTTCCATTTTCAAAGAACTAACCCTGTGTGTTTTGTACAGGCGTTGTCAATGTTTTCTTTTTGTCGATTAATTTCTTAATTTCCCACTGAAGGTGCCATAAAATGTGTCTGCAACTGGTTCGGGTCGAGCTATACTACCTTTTGGCTAATGATTATGTAAAAAAATACTGCTTTTAACATCTGTTGTGTGTTTTGATGACCTGTTTTGCATTGCATTGAGGACACATTATGTGTTCTTTGAAGTATTCTCGAAGCCCTTTCATTTGAAAAATAACCTTTTCTTCCAGACTATCCAATTAAATGCCTCACTCTTCATATGCTAATATAGGGCTACCAAAATAATAGTAACAATTGATTCAGTTAAATAACGCCCTCTGCTGAAAAATGATCAATCTGCCTTAGCCTGATTATCTCCCTTATAGCGCACCCTAGTGTTAGGGAGATCAGATCTCCTTTTGCCATGTGCTTATCTTAAAATGCTCTTCAAAATGACATTTTAAAGCCCATGCTAAATCTTTCAAGAGACAGTTCACCCAGAAATGAAAATTCTGTCATTTAAATCATGTAAACGATGACAGAATTTCCATTTTTGGGTGATCTCTTCGTTTACCTCAAATAAAACAACTCCAGTAGAGCTTAGGGTACAGATGCATCATGGATCTATAAATAATGGCAATCAAATGGGTGTGTCTGTAACTTGGCAAAGGGAAACACAAACATGGCCAGACACATCTCATGAGAATGTGTAGACACTAAAAATGGTCTAACATATCAGTATGTTTCATATCTAAAACATTGCATTTAACAAAAGTTAAAAAGCAGATTTTGCAATCATGTACAGAACGTCAACCTTTATTCTCATATAAGGAAGACATCAATAGAAAATACAAAGAGATAAATGAAGATTTTCATTAAAGGATGTTTTGGAGTAGGAGGATATACAAATGGTTGGTGGATCAACTAAAAAGCGCGAGTGCATAGAAAATCGTAACATTTCACAGTCTGATCCAGTACACGTAAAAACATCCCATATAGTACAAAACTCAACTGTAATTCACATTTTTGTGATCAATTCTTATATGTCACTTTTTAATTAAATAAAGAAATGGAGTGGAATGAAATGTCTATACAAACCATCAACCCTAAAATGAAAAGTCGTTCCTTATAAATACAACGAACACCATTTGCTCTGGTGAGATGGTTTAAAAAAAAACTCAAATTCCCAGCATCTGCATGTTTTACCTGGCAGTACTGAATAACAAAAACACTGTTCTACACAAGAACTGAAATAAAAAAAATATAAACAGGACTTTAGGGGAAGTCAAAATCAACCATGTGTTGAAATGTTGTTTTTAAACGAGCAAGGACTGACTGAAATATATGTGGAGGAAAGGGTAGTTTATGCCACCTGAATCATCTGGCCCACTGTGTCCTCTTCAGATTGATCCTGCTCAGATTTCTGTGAGGAAAAAGGAAGATAAATAAAGATGATGAAAATTCATCAGTACTACATGCTATGAGGGAATGACTGGTGTTGAACTCTTACCTGTTGGAACCATGAGAATTTTCTGATTGTTATTAATACTGATATATACAAAATATTTGTGATTTATTCAACTCTATGCATTTCAAACCATCTATGAGATTTTTTCATCAATAAATGAAGCTAAAGATAAACTACATTTTTTTTTTTTAATTCAAGAAATAGTTTGTATGCAACCCTTTGTGCAATAAAACTCAAATATTTAACCCTTGTGCTGTTCTGAAAATCCTTTACCTAATTTGTTGTTCCTGGTCAAAAATGTCCAGCCTCTAATTGCTTGCTTCTTTCTCTCACCTTGTTTTCTTTCAGTTTCATTACAGGTTTTGTATTTCTTTTGAAAATTTGGGAATCCCAAAAAAAAGTTGTTATACCCTGTGTAAGCAAAGTCAGTATCTTTTAGTCTGATGCGGTACCAATAACTAATTTAGGGAAAAATAAAATCCTCTCTGGGTCTAAATGACCGAAACACAACATGAGGGTTAACTCTGGAAAAACTCTTCATCAGCATGTAAAAAAACTGCAAGGCATTACTAACAAAGTCCAAATCATAAACAAAGGTTTATTTGCATAAAAAGGGCATATATATCATCAAGTAACAAACATAAATGCAAACAAGAGCCCCCATACAGCCCACTGTAAGAAACATAAAATGGCAAAAGCAATAACAAAGCCACAGCTCTGGGCAAAGACAGAAGAGTATCGAAGGGTGCAAGCCAAAGCCATACATCACAAATGAAAACAGATCATTTTGAATGGCTATTCATACCAGTAAGATGGTAAAAAGGACAAATAAACACCGCTTAACACATCGCAGCATCCAGTGAGTATCACAAGCATTCTAGGTAGAAATTTACAGCATGGTAGGACAAACGGCAGAGATGCAGACAGAACAAAGAGGTCAAGGTTGATTTCCTTTTAAAGTAGCAGTCAGACATTTAAGATAAGAAACCTTTAACACTGACAGGATAAAATATGCTAATCACCCATGTTTACAACTGAAGCTTTTTGAAAGAAGCCACTTCCAATCAGCAGAGTTCAAACATACTATCTTTAATCTGCACATAAAGATTTGCACCTAAATAATGGAATTATTAAAAGTGATGAAAATGCTACAAGGCAGCATAAAAGTTACAAACATGGGGTTTAATCTGAACATTGTATACTATATGCTAGAACATATATACTAAGATCTTAGTATGCATGTTCAGTTTAATTGGTTGGAAATGTCAGTTAACTCACAGACAGAGACAGTTTGGACATGAGTGTGCCACAGACGCATGAGGTAGCTCAGACACAGAACCGCAGGGTATGGATGGTCTAAATTAAATTAGGTGCATACAGTCTCTCGGATCAGACACAGGCTGGGATTGGATAGTTTACCCCAGAGGTGGGGCAGAGGTGGCTGGCCAATGAGAGCTGAGCTCAAGCCCCTCGCTCACCTTAAGGGCCTGCATGGCCATTTCTTCCTTTTCCTTCGGAGAGAAGAAACGTCCACCGTCTCCACGCTTCCTGGCCATGGCATGACGATGACGGGACTCGTGTAGGTATTTCTGGGTGGTAAAGAAAATAAATATATTGAATATTTGCATATGTGCTGTGTTGAACACAAACCTGTCAAATTTATGAATATTTTTTTAATAAATTAAGCTATTTTTAATGAATTACAGAAAATGAAACTGCTTTGCTGTTCTCATGACAAAGATAAATAATGATTAAATAGATGCAAGAAACAAAAGATCAAACATAATTCCATATGCAAACGAATTCAAGAAAGAATACCAACTGCACCTCAGTATGCAAATAATTTAATGATAAAAGTTTCAGTGAAGTTTTTTATTTAAGCTGGTCAGGCTAAATTAACTGCAGTAGTTTAATATTTTAAGGGGTTTAGAACAAACCTCAAGCAAAATTACCCAGGAATATCCATAAAACCTGTAGTATAATTAATGAATTGTATTAATATTCTCATTTATAATGGGCCAAATATTAATATGATTTTATATAGCCATTTCTACCCTTTAAAGAAATTTTAAGAATTTTTAGAAATGTGAATTTTAAGATGAAGCTTGAGCTGAAGGTTTAGCTTGTAAATGGCCCAAAAATAAAATTATATATATAATTCTTTTAAATATATATATACTATACTGTATTATATGTATATGCCAAATATTATTAATATTTTAAATGAATTCAATTATTATTAAAACAGCTTTATTATTAAAGTAAAAAATAATAATAATCAGGACTGCTTTGCTATTCTAATGACGATGATTAAAAAGATGCAAGGATGCAATGGATAAATATATACATACATATGCACACTCCTTATGCGTATATAGCATTTATTTATTTATCTATTTATTTCAAAATATAATATAAATGTAATAAATATAACAAATGTGTTTTTCTATGTTTGCACAAAGAGTTATATAAATAAAGTCATTGTTATTTATTGCCATAAAAGCACACATACTCTTCTCTCTTTTGGTATTTTGCCTTCAGCTTCTAGTTTGGCACGGGCTTGTCTCCTCTTGAGGATCCTGTGATACTGTTTAGCGTTGACGTAGAGAGGTTCCTCCTCCAGCATCTCTGCTCCAGGAAGAGGAATGCGCTGCATGGTGGGAACTGACCCGCCACCCCCTGGGACCATCTGATTCAATTATAAACACACACAATAAGATTAGGAAGTGTGACCTAAATAGATTATCTCTATAGCAAGAACTCACTTTCAGTAATAGATAAAAATGACCACAAGTGCTCACCATGACCATTCCTCCAGCATTGACCATGTTTCCTGCCATGGGAAGAGTGACGGTCACTGTGCCCTGACCAGTGTTGGTGGTGTTTGTGTTGGATCCAGCGGACACTAACTGAGCTCCTGCTAAAGATGCAGCTGGAATGGTGATCATTCCTGGATGGACAATCACAAAATGCATTCAAATTAATTACATGTCAAAAGCAGTGTATACACGTCTATTGAACTGCATGATGTTTACGGCTCAGTGTTTTGTAGAGGAGTAGCAGTGTTACCCTGCTGTAGGATGGTCCCGTCTGCATTAACAGGCTGGTAAACGATGGTCTGTCCTTCAGCGGTTTGAGCCACTTGCTGACCCTGTACAGTGATCTGCTGCTGACCCTAAGAAAACAATTATCATGAGCTTTATTAATTATATGCATTTAAGAGTGCAGTTTATAGAGGGTGCTCCTTTATATTTCCTCAAATACATGACAAAATGAAGTCACCTGGTTCTGTCCTGCAGTGACTGCGGTCTGTGGCTGTTGAATGATGATCTGTTGGGTCTGTCCCTGCTGACCCTGTAGCTGTAATGTCTGTCCACCAGGAAGCTGGATTTGACTGGGCTGTACCAACTGAATCTGTGCCACATTTGGTAATTTTATTACAACTTCATCATACCCATTATTTTGATGGAACATTATATTGCAGTGGTTCTCCACTTTGTCATGTCAACAACAGTTTTTGAAGGCTGCATAACTTTTCCAGTTCTTTGTGATTTGCTGGATCAGAATTAATGATAAGGCTTTTAAAAATATATTTTTACCTGATAAAATACTTCAGAGCTTGGTATAAATGTATACTTATTAAAAAATGCCCATAGAGTTAAAATATTATATTAATTCACATTTAATTGACTTTTTCAAGTCAAGAATTCACAATTTTACAACAAGTCTTCCTTATATATACAGGTTTTCCAAGATTGTGGGAATGCTGTATCATCAGAGGCAAAAAATAATGAAATCTTTTATGTTTTTGTTGTATTGTCTTATGATCTTTAAACCAGGGCCACATTGGAAGTTTTCTGAGGCCCACTGGTTGAGAACCACTGCACTACCTTTAGATAAATTCAGTATGTTAGTGAAAAAAGTATATTTTTAACCAACAATTCAGTGTAACATTAGTTTCACCCACCTGCTGCAGCCCCTGTGTACCAGATACTGGTACTTGCATGATGGTTTGACCTTGTCCTCCTGTCATGGCCTGTACCATTATGGGCTGTCCAGAGGACGTGATGAGCTGACCCCCACTGACTTGTACCATAAGAGGCTGCCCTTGGACCTTTGAAGAGGATGCATCGAAAAATTCATTTTATGTCCACTTTAAAGATAAAAACCCTATTAGGCCTAATGTATCGTATTTGATACGCAAATTTCTAAGGCCTATAAATTTCAACATGATCAAAACTTTGCTGAAAAACCTGTTGTACACCATCTACAGAGCTTTGATCGTAAAGCATTTAAAGAGATAGTTCACCCAAAAATGAAAATTCTGTCATTAATTACTCACCCTCATGTCCTTATTACCTTTCTTGGCCTTGAACGAGTCAGCTGCATTGCTGTCTATGCAGGGTCAGAAAGCTCTCAGATTTCATCAAAAATATCCTAATTTGTGTTTCGAAGATGAAGGAAGGTCTTACGGGTTTGAAATGACATGAGGCTGAGTAACTAATGACAGAATTTTCATTTTTGGGTGAACTATCCCTTTAAATATCATCTTACCAAGATATAATATGACAACTGATATTTATATGCATTTTATGTAAGCATTATGACAATGCAAAACACAGACGCATGCAAGAAAATGCAATGCATGTAAACTTCCAAAATGCAAAAAACGGTGGTGCAGCTGTTATGTACTTGGAGATTTTCCAATGCATTTTGCAAAACAAAGCATGCTAAAAAATCATGCATGTGAGCGTTCTTTGAACACTTTAAGTTCTTGTAAATTATAGTGAGTGATAAACGAAATAAACTGAGACAGAGGCAAAAAGCGCAAAGGTCACAGATATCTGATATTTTAACATTGCATTAATCACTATTACAATGCAATACTAGCAAATGGATCTCTGTGCAATGCAATGTTGAGATGGCATGCATGGAGATTTGCAGACAGCAGAGGTGCTCGGAGAGCCAACCACTACCTGAAGGACCTGCTGGGCCGCAGTCTGGCCTACCTGAGGCTCAGTCTGCAACTGCACCGCAGTCACTGTGCCCTGGGCCAGAGATAAGGGACTGTGACTCTCAAATTAGTAAAAACACATGAAAACGTTTCTTCTGTGGTTTTATACCACACTGAGATGCTTTATTACTAGATATATTAAAAACACAATTCTATGCATGTCCGACGTACATACTTTAACACGGTACTGCATTATCTGCATGTAAATGTCACAAATTACCTGTTGTTGGATCTGTCCGCTGCTGGCCTGCACCACTATCTGCTCTCCACTAGTTGTAGTGGTGGTGGTGTACTGCTCCATGTTTGCCGTCTGACTGAGTTATGAGATCAACACGGAACTGAAGTCTGAAAAATGGCAAAAACATGTTGTTGCACAAATCCAAAAATCTTATGCAACAGCACATGCATCTAATGCAAGACTCTTAAATGAGGATGCTTGACTTAATTGCTGGTTTACAGCATTTTAGCATTAAGTCAGATCTTTAAATTCTTGTCTCTATATATATATATGACACTAGTGAGCAGATCCAAAAATTTACATATGCAACTGTTTTCTTAACTGCAGGGGGAAAAAAAGTAAATTCTGTAATAGTACTAAATTAATTCCCTGGTGGATATGCCATGTACTTTGTTACCTTTGTTGTATATTTTTCCTAATACAGCATTATTATGAGACTTATTTCGTTTTGTTTATGGTTCAGTACTTTGGAGTACCATATAAATGGTACATGAATATGGCTTTTTTTTTTGTATCATGGCATATATCAAAGTGATAACATTTGATATCACTACTTACTTGATACTTTTTCTCAAAGGCAAAGTTTACATTTGAATTGCTTCTGATTTTTTTACTCCCTTTCCCTGAAAAATATGAAATGTGCATAAAAAACAAGAAAATCTATATATTAAATAACCTTTTGTGTTATCTCAATGTAATTCTGTCCTGCTTTTTGTCTTGAAATATTGTTTTTGTATGCTTGAAAAATAAAGAACTAAAACAAGAAATGAGAGTGTTCTTTGTTAAAGCAAAAAAAAAAAAAACATTAATTTGATACATTTTCATTCTTGACTGATAAGCAAAAGGAAAATCTGTCCATGATCAGCTTAATGACATTACAAGTTTATCGTTCTTTCATGACCTTGTAGATTTCTTCATGCAAGTAGGACACATTAAGCTCAATATACAATTTACACCTAAAACTTTGATGTTTTTATTATTTATTAAGGACGAGACAGCTTAGACAGGTATATATGCTGCTGCAATGTTTGATTCTACAGTAAAGTAAATAAAATACAGGAAACGAAGAGCAAAATGCATGATTAAAAGTACAAGAAAAACACTTGGTGTTTGGATTTCAGGGCTAGTTTCTGTCAAATGTATCCGCCGTTCTTCAGTTTCAAGCGTCGCGTCTTTGTATCTCAGACGCTTTTGTTGTTGCAAGTTGCAACACGCGTGTTTCTCATAAACTAAACGCCTTTTTTTCTTTAAACAACACGAATGACATAAAACAGCTCAAAACTGCAGTATTTATATTGTGTATATATAGCTATGTTGCTTGCTTTCTCGTTGTCAAACATTGCTAGCGCTAAATTAGCACATCGACCTCAGTGTTTTCATGTTTTTAATATATATATATTTGGTTTAAATCAAATATATATATTAATCGTTTGTTTTATTAACTCTCAATTAGTTGAGTAAAACCAAGACAACGACCTATTGGCTCCAATCGACCTCTTAAGACTGCGAAAATCAAACAAAGCGTGGCTCAAAACTGGGCCTATATGAGACGCCAGCTCCGCTTAACAGAAAAAACAACAAAAATAAAGCATTTAACGGCATTGTCTATCGTTTTAACCACACTAGAAGTAAACGCGTGCATGCCGTCCACACAGTGGACCCTGACACACACACAAACAGCACTATTCCTGTTTATAATGATTTTAGTCATTTGGTTGGTCGCTCACACACCAATCCCCGGCTAACCGACCGCGTCCCGTCCCCTCCCAGCAGCCGCGCTCACTCACCGTCTGCGCCGCCGCGCGATGCACCTCTGATTGGCTCCGATAGCGGCGCCTGGAGCCCAATCACACGACGCGTCGCGCTCAGGAGCCAAAATGGCGCACTAGGAAAAAACCCGCGCTGAACAGTTGCTCAAACGCCCCTCCTACAAGACAAACGCCACGCCCCCTCTCAACCCCTGCGTGTCTCTGACTAGAAGAGCTGTGAATCACGCAATGCGACAGGACAAAACAACATAGAATTATAATAACTAAAAGAAACAGATAAAATAAATACATAAAATCTAAGAATAAAACCTGTACATGTAATAAATAGTACTGAAGTTATTGAATAAGAAATTTCATTCAAAAAAATTCTGTTAATTCTGGATGTTTTTTTTATATTTAATTAAATTATGTTTTCTTATTTTAAATTTTTAAATCGGATGAATGAATGATCCATTAGAATAAATATAGCTTGTAGAATTTTTATTTTTTATTTTTATTAATTAATCATTTATTTTTTTTTGCAAGTCTTTTTAAGCAAATTTGGTCTCCAAAGACGTTTTCTGATTTCATGGCTGATTTTGTTCTTGAAAAAAGCAAGAAAACCTAGCCATTATACTTTAATAATATCTGTAGCAAACAAAATTATTATATTATTATACTAGCCTATATGTTATTTTCAATACTTACATAATTAAAAGAAATAGAAAAAATATTATGAATAGGACTGTGTTCTCCAAGTTAAATATGTTTCACGTGATATTATTTTCTAAACTGAGAGAAAAAATAAAATTTGTACATCAGTTCACAATCAGATTTTATCCTGCACATTAAATACATTCAGCTCTCATTCTATTTACATGTTTGAAAATACAAATGCTGTGCTGTTTGACATTAGCCAGCTGCTGCTGTTTATTGACCCTGTTTCCCAGTACAATGCAAAACTGGGAACATTAGGTTGCAGGCTATACAACTTCCAATTTCAGGGTTGTTTTTAATACCTGCTTTAATAAGTGCTTTAAAGTCTTTGTGAATTTAGTTCACCTTGGTGCATCAGGGTCCAGAACCCATTTGATTCAAGTCAAGCCAATGAACGTGGACTTTATGAAGGGTTTTTTTTTGTTTTTGTGTTTTATTGTTGTTGGCAGTCACATTTAATGGTACAGCATTTTACACGACTTCAGAAAAGCCAAGTTCTTCCATCCCAAACCTGAGGACCCTGCTTTCAACATGCAAACCCATCAATGAAATGTGTGGTCCACTGTCATCTATAACCCCTGAGGTATCTATTTTATTATCTGTGCAAAAAAAAAAAAAAAAAAAAAAAAAAAAAAAGCACTCATATCTTAATCAGCTTACTGACTACAAATTAGCTTATTTATGAGTTGACAGTCAATACAGACCAAAAAATATACATTTTCATATTTGATTATGCTGCTAATTAGATGCACTTAATGTTGTCGACATCCTAATGAAGGATCAGTTGTTGTTCTGAAAAAAAAATAATGTCATAATTAACATTAAATATCGTCTTGTTATTGAATATACAATTATTACTGACTTGGCAACAAGGTGTCAGACTGATACCACGTTATATCTCTAAGATCCATTATGTAAGGTGCACCATAATAACATGATTGAAAACCACGCAATGTGCCATCTTTTCTTGCATCAAATGACACTGTACCATCAGAGAATAGCATTGGTAATACTGAAAAGGAAGAATGTATTATTACTTGTGCATAGAAGATATGCCAAGTGCATAGTATATCTAAGCACACAGCAATGGCAGGCAACAAGACAGAAGTCAAATTTGATTTATGGAATGACTAAAGCTTGGCTAAACTAGTTTCTTGAAGATTTGAACTGTAATCCTCAGGATGTTATGTTAGTATAATAAAGCCTACAAACTTTATAAACAAGTCTCAGTCTATCGTGAAACTCACACATGAAGCTTCCAGGGAATATTAAATATTACCTTTAAACACTTCACATTCATCCAGATTTATTCAGACAATAACTCTGGAAATAATGAGCAGGCTATTTTCTGAAGATACTTCTAATGTATTTTAAAAAAAAAAAAAACAAAAAAAAAAAAAAACAGGCTTCAAGGAGACTTCAAACCATCCTAATATGCAAAACGAAGAAAACAAAGCTGAAAATCCTTTGGTGAAGTTAAATACCTGATGCAGGAAACCAGCAACGAAAAACTAAGCACTTAAATCAATTTTAACCACGCTTCAAAGCTCATGTCTGATGTATCCTCCTTTTATACTCCAATTATAGTGGCCTTCAGATTTTGTGCGTCAACTCGTATAAATTTGAAATATATGGCAACATAATTGCTTCAAATCCTTTGTGCATCCCAAATACATAACATGAAATGATTAAAAAGACTGAAACTCTTTCAGTAGAGGATTAGAAAACTCCTTCAGGAGATGCTTTTATGAAAATGCATGTTTTTCTCTATTTCTGTCCTTGTAGTCAAATCCTGCTGTGCTGAATCACTGAAAATCTGTCCCCAAAGTAGCCAGAAGCAAATCGATTGGTCAGAATGGGTCTAATGCGTGCTGGAACGCAGATACACACACACATAGAGGGTCATGGGAAGGGTAGGCATTGTGGTTTCTCTTTTAAAACAGTCTTATGATGATCTTTGTGTCTGTCACTCTAGGAGGTCCTACAGATGTCAAAAAATATAATGACAGGGTTAATTTAAAGACTTTGCAGAAATGAATATTGTGTTTTTTCCAGTGAGGGGCAGTATGTACCTCATCTGAATCATCATGGTAGTGCGTCTTGCCCCCCTCCCGTGTGTCCAGGTCATCCACGCCATCGATACCGTTAGCTTCAGCGAGCTGCTGTAATACGGAGTACCTGTGCACCAGGAACCTAATCGAAGACATTAAAAAAGAAGCCATGAGACAGATATTGTAGATAATGCTGTAGGAAATCAAGCTGTATGAATTTCTCATATGTAATGCACGATAAAACAATAGTATAATAATAACATTGTTTATTTTCTGGCATAAAGGCAGCAATTATATATTTTATACACACACATATACATATATATATATATATATATATATATATATATATATATATATATATATATATATATATATATATATATATATATATATATATATATATATATATACACATATACAGTGGGTACGGAAAGTATTCAGACCCCCTTAAATTTTTCACTCTTTGTTATATTGCAGCCATTTGCTAAAATCATTTAAGTTAATTTTTTTTCCTCATCAATGTACACACAGCACCCCATATTGACAGAAAAACACAGAATTGTTGACATTTTTGCAGATTTATTAAAAAAGAAAAACTGAAATATCACATGGTCCTAAGTATTCAGACCCTTTGCTCAGTATTTAGTAGAAGCACCCTTTTGATCTAATACAGCCATGAGTCTTTTTGGGAAAGATGCAACAAGTTTTTCACACCTGGATTTGGGGATCCTCTGCCATTCCTCCTTGCAGATCCTCTCCAGTTCTGTCAGGTTGGATGGTAAACGTTGGTGGACAGCCATTTTTAGGTCTCTCCAGAGATGCTCAATTGGGTTTAAGTCAGGACTCTGGCTGGGCCATTCAAGAACAGTCACGGAGTTATTGTGAAGCCACTCCTTCGTTATTTTAGCTGTGTGCTTAGGGTCATTGTCTTGTTGGAAGGTAAACCTTCGGCCCAGTCTGAGGTCCTGAGCACTCTGGAGAAGGTTTTCGTCCAGGATATCCCTGTACTTGGCCGCATTCACCTTTCCCTTGATTGCAACCAGTCGTCCTGTCCCTGCAGCTGAAAAACACCCCCACAGCATGATGCTGCCACCACCATGCTTCACTGTTGGGACTGTATTGGACAGGTGATGAGCAGTGCCTGGTTTTCTCCACACATACCGCTTAGAATTAAGGCCAAAAAGTTCTATCTTGGTCTCATCAGACCAGAGAATCTTATTTCTCACCATCTTGGAGTCCTTCATGCGGGCTTTCATGTGTCTTGCACTGAGGAGAGGCTTCCGTCGGGCCACTCTGCCATAAAGCCCCGACTGGTGGAGGGCTGCAGTGATGGTTGACTTTCTACAACTTTCTCCCATCTCCCGACTGCATCTCTGGAGCTCAGCCACAGTGATCTTTGGGTTCTTCTTTACCTCTCTCACCAAGGCTCTTCTCCCCCGATAGCTCAGTTTGGCCGGACGGCCAGCTCTAGGAAGGGTTCTGGTCATCCCAAACGTCTTCCATTTAAGGATTATGGAGGCCACTGTGCTCTTAGGAACCTTAAGTGCAGCAGAAATTTTTTTGTAACCTTGGCCAGATCTGTGCCTTGCCACAATTCTGTCTCTGAGCTCTTCAGGCAGTTCCTTTGACCTCATGATTCTCATTTGCTCTGACATGCACTGTGAGCTGTAAGGTCTTATATAGACAGGTGTGTGGCTTTCCTAATCAAGTCCAATCAGTATAATCAAACACAGCTGGACTCAAATGAAGGTGTAGAACCATCTCAAGGATGATCAGAAGAAATAGACAGCACCTGAGTTAAATATATGAGTGTCACAGCAAAGGGTCTGAATACTTAGGACCATGTAATATTTCAGTTTTTCTTTTTTAATAAATCTGCAAAAATGTCAACAATTCTGTGTTTTTCTGTCAATATGGGGTGCTGTGTGTACATTGATGAGGAAAAAAAATGAACTTAAATGATTTTAGCAAATGGCTGCAATATAACAAAGAGTGAAAAATTTAAGGGGGTCTGAATACTTTCCGTACCCACTGTACACATACACACACACACGGATCATGCTCTGCTGTGTGTGATGTTAAGAATATGGGGGCACAAACCTTCCTCCACAGACATATTTTTTGATGAAAATAACCCCAGCAACGGCACTGATCAACAGAACAGCGATAACCACAGCGATTATAGGAGCTGAATTGAAAGAATGTTCTTCTGTCTGAAAAATGCACGATGGGAAACAATTTTGTGGCTTTTTTTTTAAACAAGCATAACAAAATTCTCAGTTTTATGGTGCTTATATTCAGCAAAGATGCATTAAATTAATCAAAAGAGACAGTAAAAGACATTTATATTGTTACAAAAGATTTCTATTTTAAATAAATGTCGCTCTTTTGAACTTTCTATTCTATTTTACAAAACATATATCACGGTTTGCACAAAACTATTAAACAGCACAACAGTTTTTAACATTGATAATAATAAGAAATGTTTCTTAAGCAGCCAATCAGCATAGAATGATTTCTGAAGGATCACTTGACACTGATAACTCATGATGCTGAAAATTCAGCTTTGCATCAAAAGAATAAATTACACTTTAAAATCAGTAAAAGGTATTTTAAATTGTAATAATATTTCACAATATTACTGTTTTTACTGTATATTTTAATATTAATAATAAAATAAAAACCTACCAGTAGCTCTGTCCTCAGCAAATTACTAACGCATTTCTTACTCAGATCAATCTCTTTTCGTTCTGGAGTTATTCCTCCTTCACAGTGATCCCCGGGAATTTTCCGGTAGCTACAATCACAGAAAGTAGTATGTTTAGCATTGAAATAATTCTGTGATAAAAACATTAACTCATATGCAACAATTTTGCATATTCAAACCGGTTCAGTAAATCAGGCTCATAGATTTTCTAGCACAGCAATGTATGCAAAAAATAGCTTATACCTGCTGAACATTTCAATATGAGTTCTGCGGAGTGGAAATAGTGATTTGTTACCCGCTGGTCTGAAGCTGCTCTTTGCGTCCATGCAGGCAGAACTCCAGTGAATGGCCAATAAGGTCGGGCTGCTCCACACACACAGAGCTGTTTTCCGCATGATAGAATCCAAAGTCACTGCAGGAAAAGAGAGAGACAATGACTGGAATCACAGACTGAATGTATGTCATGAACAGTATAAATGAATCACACTGCACTTTATTGAGTGTATTTGAAAGGTCTGTATGTATTTGTACCATTGAAAGTCATTGAGAGTGCAGGGACAAGTCGTGGGCTCCTTGGTGACAATGTAATCCTGCCCGTTCCAGCAGACTGAGTCCTTTCGTAACCGTAAAAACCTTTCCTTGTATCCCAGCGTGCACCCATCAGTGGGGTCGCTAATATTGCTTGAGTGAGCGAGCCACTGGATGTAATCATTCTCCTGACCTGCAGCGGTAGTATTTGGTTATTTCAGTGCACTGTTTACACATTTTAAGATCGCTCTTCTGGACTGGATTCTGTATGCTTTTATATTAGTTTATGAAATACTTTTTAGAAATATTACATCACTCACAGTCTCTAGAGAGCAACTGCCTGAAGTCAACCGTGATAGAAGCCCAGTACTGATTCAAGACAGTTTCCCTGTAGCCCCAAAGGCTGACATTCATGGAACGGGCACCAGGTTCTAATGCCAGTCCAGTGAAGTATATTGGATCATCAGTGAAGTTTTGCACATACCAACACTGACCTTCATCAGTGGAAAATCTAGTGAAATTAAATATAAATATTAAAAATTAAATATGAAATTAAAATATTTACTATAAAAGTTTTAATTTTAAAGGGTTAGTTCACCCAAAAATGAAAATTCTGTCATTAATTACTCACCCTCATGTCGTTCCAAACCCGTAAGATGTTTGGAACGCAAATTAATAGTCCATGTGACATCAGTGGTTTAACCTGAATTTTATGAAGCTACGAGAATACTTTTTTGTGCACAAAGAAATCAAAAATAACGACTTTATTCAACAATTTCTTCTCTTTCGTGTTAGTTTTCGATGCTCGTTCACGACAGCACCATGACGCATGCGTGTACATTCCTCTGCTTGTAAACAAGCCGCAGCATATCCGGGTTCTACATCAGCAGCACCACACACATGCATCGTGGTACAGTCATGAACGCGTGTCGAAGACTGACAAAGAAGAGAAGAAATCGTTGAATAAAGTTGTTATTTTTTATTTCTTTGTGCACAAAAAGTATTCTCATAGCGTCATAAAATTAAGGTTGAACCACTGATGTCACATGGACTATTTTAATGATGTACTGTTTTAACGATGTCCTTACTACTTTTCTGGGCCATAAACTGTGTCAGTTGCGTTGCTGTCTATGCAGGGTCAGAAAGCTCTTGGATTTCATCAAAAATATCTTGTGTTCCGAAAATGAACGAAGGTCTTACAGGTTTGGAACGACATGAGTGTAAGTAATTAATAACAGAATTTTCATTTTTGGGTGAACTATCATAAAATAAATAAAATATATGTAAATTTAAGTTTATTTACTTTTATACATACATATTCACATACATAACCATTTAAAAAAATTGTAACATTTATTTCACATGCAGAGGTCAAATCACTATAACACACAGAAATGCTAAGCTCACTTGATCTGTGATATGGGGTGTGAGGGGTTGTGCTCCACCGCTACTAGCAGTCCTCCTGAATCCAGTATGGCGTAGTGATGGGGGCCTTTCAGTGCCTGAAACCATGTGTAACCCCCGTCATCAGACACATACACGTCTGGAGAAAGCACAGAAACTGCACCTCCCACACTCCCTGATGAAAGAGCAGATGGAAAACAGACGCGAGTCAGAGAAATGTAGCACTCCTGTAAAACTCCTAATCACACCATAAAAGTGTGTAACAATCTATTAATAATATATAATAATTGTCTCTCTCTCTCTCTCTTTCACACACACACACAGAGACACACATAAATAAAAATTCTGTAGTTGGAGAAATTAAAAATTTAATTAGCTCCACTAGAATCACAGTGAGTTTTTCTTCAATAAAAAAAAAATAAAATAATATAAACTCTCTTTATTATCCTGAAAGTTGGAGGTGGTGAAAATGGTTATACTAAGGTTTACACTGAATGTGAGTCAGGGACAGTTTTGCCCTGTAGAAAGACATGTGGGGAATGGAGAATGTGGGCTGTAATCACCATGTGCCAGGATGAGTCCCACAGCATTGGGCTCGGAGAGGGGCTGCATGGGCACGTTCAGTTTCATAGAGATGCTGTAGGAGGCATGAATATGCAGACTACACTGCAGAGGACAGAGATGCATATAAGATTAACATGAAATCACACACATATATCCTATTTCTGCAATTCAGGTGCTTATTTTCAGGAACAAAATAAATATTTTGTCATACATTTGCATAAAATCATTCACATCTACAACAGAACAGGCAATGTTAAAGATAGTAACACTGAAAGCATTTCAAAAGGTTTAAATTGTTATTGCAGTTTTAGCTCTGAGAAAGCACTTAGAAATATGAACTGTTCAATAATAGCACCATGAACATATTACATATTGCAACTGTCCTGCTCAAGGACACAATAATGATTTCTTATTGATTGTTTTTTTTAGGGGGAACAAACCAGAATCCTTTTGATTACTGGCTCTAGTAACACACTATGTGTTCTCCATGATTTATGTCTAAAATAAAGTTCACATTCTGGCTGTGTCATTTCTGTGAGGCTCTCACTTTGTCCGGGTGCTCAGTAGTAGAGTCACACTCTCCGTTCCAGGGTTTCTGCAGTGGTCGCCACTCTCCACCTTGATTAAATGTGATCACTGTCTGCACAGAGCCATCTGGAGAGGGAAGACACACATCAGACGATATGAGATTTATGTAAATTCTTCATTAATGTGTTGTTATGATTACAGTCACAGCCTTACCCACGGCGAGCACACTGGTCATATATACGCCCCTCAGAGAGGTGATGTTGGTGAAGTCTGTGTCTCCGCCTGTAGTGGTGTACAAATGACGTTCCAGAGACTTGGAAAACACTATACCTCGGTCATCCGACACATATATGGTACCAATACCGGAGTCTGATGAAGTGAAAGCAATTGTTAGTCCCCAGGTTCTGACATCAAGTTTACAAATCATATATTCATATAATAATATATACACAGCACAGACAATTCATGTATAACAGTCATCATGTTTTCTCATTTTTTAAGGTTTTATTTCAAAACATACACAAAATCCAAACCAGTGCAGTTATTGTTACCAAAATCTACAACTATTAAAACAGTTTTCATTGATTGAAATAAAGCAAACATAAAATAAACTAAATATTAGGCAAAACTTAAATGTTGTAGTAAAATAATTTGAAGATGAAGTACTAAAATTACTAAGACTAAAACTGAAATAAAAATAAAGCTAATTATAAAATAAAAAAACTAATACTTAAACTTAAATACTTAAACTAAAATTAAACTGAAAATATAAAAATGAAAGCTAATTTACTAAATAAAAGCTATAGCTATTGCAAAAAGGATACAAATATTATTAAAATAACACTGATCCAAACCTCAGGTCTCAGAAATTTGATATATCTGGATATTGCATAGACACATTCTTATTTCAAACGGGAGATTTATTTTGCTGAACAATAAACATTCGCTTCACCTCCAGGTTCGTCTACATGCATGAAGACCATATCGTTGTTTGCGGCTAGAATGGAGTAAAACTGCTCGTGTCCAACGGTGGGGAGTTGAGCCATATCCCACGTCTCCCCCTGATCTACTGAGACGTGAATCATGCGTGTGGAACCCTGCAAAACAAAAGAAGTGTTTTTGATATCTGCATGTGATTTCAACCTCACATGACACAGCTCTAGTAAAAAACCTAATCTGATGCGGTATTTACTGTATATTTGATCATATAAATGCAGGCTTGGTGAGCATAAGTGACTTCTTTGCAGCCCCAAACTTTTTAGCAGTAGTGTATATGTAATGAGTTGGTCAAAAGTATCTCTTTTTTTCTTAAATGAAATCTAAGTAGGCAGCATACTTGATTTTGGAACAGAATTATACACAATACATCATGAGAGCTCACCGAGTCGGTCATGATTGAGGCAAAAACGAAGCGTCCACCCAGGCCAAAGGAATAAATCCTGCTTCCTATAGTTTTGAATGTTTTGCCATAGTCTAAAGATTTCCTCAGCTCAAGCGTTCCCCGGTCACCTGAGATAGAGAAATTCAAAAGTATGAAGAACGAGGAACAAGAAGCAGGAAGCATCTTTCCAATTCCAACACTGTTCATATGATCCTTAAAAGTTATACTAAAATAAAGCCACTCACTGCAGGATCCATTGGGGTTTGTGGTTAAGAAAATGGAGTCGTCAATTCCCCTGGAATGACACATACAGAACAGATACAATGAGAAATTTCCATCCGTCCATGCTGAATTCACTAATGCAAACCAAAGCTATCTCTGTTAAGGACAATCCTATAAAGGACGGCTACTTCAGATCTAACTAAAGGCCTCAATTTCTTCATTGTACGAAATCAAATGTGATCAAGATTATATTTTTGATTTTAGAACTGTTCATGGGCTATTTCAAAAAGATGTTCCACTAAAAAGCTCTAATTTGATTTAATAATGAAATATGTTCTCGTGTGGGAACTGTAACCTCAAACTAATGTACATTACAAAAATGCAATTGCAATAGATCATGCTTCATTGGACAGTCAAGAGAAATTAACTGCTATTAAAACACTTAAATCTAAATTATCTAGGCAGCAATGAGATTCAAATCCACAACAAAGATTAAAATCAGAAAGCACTTGGACACACAATAACCAATCACAATGAAGAACAAAAATGTTGTTTTGGACAAAGAACTCTTGCAAAAATGTCAAGATCTTTTGCACAGATGCATGCTCCATTTTCTAGCAGTCAGGATCGATGCACTTTTTATGAAGTAGGAGGCAAAATCATATTTACAAGTTCCCAGGCTGCAGGGTTTATGACAATAAATCTTGGAGATATATTAAAAAGTTTGATTTGAGTAGCAGCTAAACAAGCTAAACATTAGCATACCTTGATAGCACGCAGAGTTATATCCAGTTTTATATTCAGCTGTTACTATATGTCGCATAAAAAGAAAACTGGTCAATCAGACAGTCAAAGCGGGCCAGAATTAGCCAGTAGTCCAAGACTTTGCCAGTAGTACAAACTCTGACTACATAAGGCAACTGTTACTTATTCATTTATGTATGTTTACAGTCATACCATTTCATAAGACACACAGACTCATGGATCTTCCTCCAGCTGGCCCCAAAGTCCTCAGACAGCCATAAGTCATACTGTAAAAATAAGAAAACCATTTTAGTACATGTACTTTTGCACAGGAAATGAATGTATAATCAGAGTTCTTACACTGATGCTGTAGACCATGAGTATGTTGCTGTCTCTGGGGTTGTATGTGATCTGCATTAACGGATGGAAGGGAAGCTCAGAGGTCACAAAGCTCTTGCCGAAATCAACCGAACGGAAAATTTTGGTGACTCTCCCCTCAGTTAGATCACCTGTGAGGATCACCTGTGGGACAGATCATAAACCTGTTCAGTATTTAATCAAATAATTAGACAAGTGGAGGAAGCTCAGTAAATATGCTTGTAATGGATAGAGAAGTTTTTAAAATTTGAATTTTTGTTGAAGCATTTTTAACTTAAAAAAAAAAAACTACTCTTCCAAAATTTGATGTTGGTGAGATTTTTAGTTTTGTTTTTGAAAGAAGTCTTCTATACTCGCCATGACTGCAGTTATTTGATCAAAAGTATTAGATCCATTTAAAATATCTTTCTATTGTAATGTATTTCAAAATGTAATTTATTCCTGTAATGCAAAGCTGAATTTTCCTCATCATTTCTCCAGTCTTCAGTGTCACATGATATTGAAAACAGTTGTTCTGCTTAATATTTTTGTGTAAACTGTGATATTTTTTTCAGTATTGTTTGATGATTAGAAAGTTCAAAGGAACAGCATTTATTAAAAATATATATTATTTTTAACACTATACATGTCTTTACTGCCACCTTTGCTCAATAAAAGTATTAATTTCTCAACCGAATGAGCCTAAATCTTTGAATGGTAGTGTACGTTTGTTACTAGAGCTCATCCTTTTGAGGTGGGACTACTTTTCCACCTGTATGAACTTGTTTTTTGCTTGTACACACATCAAAATTTCACAGCACACACTTTCATTCCATTGAAAAAAACCTGGAATAATACTTCCAGAACAGTTCAATATTACAGTAGAGATATAAATCTTCACCTTCCCTGAATTTTCGGGACCAATCGCAATGCCAAACTCTGTCTGTATGAAGGTGTTGTTAATGAGGTCGGTGATGTCCTGGAATGTCTTTCCATAGTCTTCACTGACCCAGAAGAGATAAGAGGGAGTTATGGATCATGTGATAGAGCTAAAACAAAACAAAAATCAACCACGTGTGTACCAACATTTATATTGAAAGTGGAAGGATTCATTACACTTTCTGAACTGCAGCATTAAAAACTGCTAAATCACTCCAGCTAGAGCTTGGACATTGTCCTAAAAGACACTCTTACCTTCTGTACAGTCTGGACTGACCAAACCGCATGATAAAAAGAGGAACCTGGAATGTGGTCAGCACCAGCAGAACCTGCACAGGAGAAGGGCACAGTGAGTATTTTAGCATGTGCATGTGAAAGACTCCGAGTGCTTCAAAAACTCGCAGTGCAGTGAAGCATTCATAGAGATTTAAACTCTGGCTCGGCCGAGATACCGCGGGACACATGCCTGGATTTGAGCACAGACGCAATCTCAGCCTTCACACTTACTTTACCAAGCTATCACTCAAATCCAGGCGCTTCCTGCTTGCAGAGAAGATTCTGATTGGACGGCGAGCCATTCTCATTAAACTCCTGTCTTTATCTTTTAAAGTCAAAATGAAATGGTATTTGCAATCTATTCTTCTTCCATAATTTGACACATTTCCCCAGAAATGAATCAATTATTAACATTAATCAATAGTCCACACTGTTTAGGTGTTACTAAAGTCATTTCAGAGGCAGAATAAGTACAATTACAATTAATATTGTAATAAATAAAAATTTAAATGACACATTTTTGATGACCCGTGTATTAAATAACACATCAAAAGCAAAGCTTTGTGCTTTTTAGTAAATGTTCATTAGCTTTCAGGGCAGATAAATTTGCTAGGCTAGAGTTTTTTAAACAAGGGTCCACAGTAAAAAAAATAGAAAAGTATTGAAAATAAAGAACGGCATGAAAAAAAAAATTAATTAATTAAACAGAAATCTTTCAGCCTTTCTCTTCTAGGAAAACAGACCAAAATATTAATGACTCATCCTGCACTACAGATTTTTGTCCAGTTATATGCTTTCTACAATGAAAATGTAAACTAAAGGTTATTTAAAACAAAGGGACGAGCTCTTCATCGTGTCCCACCCCAAATTTGTATCTTTAAAAACATAAATAGTATCAATTTTGATTCATGTTTCTTCTTGCAAGAGAAATATTTCTGGAAAGTCCTTTTTTTACGAGCCTGAAAAAATAGAACAGTATTCGTTAGAGGTGCTATAAGTAATTGCAAGAAAGGTGCTAATTATGACGCCTCAAAAGTGGCAAAGGTGTCTCAAAAGACGCCACTCTTTGAAAGTGTTTGCACAGAGTTAACAGAAATGTATTTGAGTGTTCTTGTTGTTGGGCGAAGGCTGGGCTGGAGGAGTAATTACAGCTTGTACATCTGGAGAGACTGATTCAGCCTCTAGTGTTGTTGGCGCTAAATGACGGTTTGAGGTCTTGTCAAGCTAGGCTCTGAAGAGTCTTTCAGCCTCTGAAGCTGTAATTCACTTGTTCCCGTTTCACATTGACATGTGATTGTAGGGGCCACATTCCTGCGAGTCAGATCATGAAGTGACAGCAGAACAGCTCAGTGGTTAAATGACTTAGCTACTGGCTGCTGGTTAGTAAACATAGTAGAAGTAACAGTGAATTAGAAAGATTGGGGCTAATCAGAAGGTTGTTGGTTCAAATCCCAAAGCAGTTGGGAATTTCAATCAGGGCCCAAATATTTCTATGCGCTATTAAAATTAAAACTTCAATTTTTCCTGTGTTCAAATATCCAAAACATGTGGATATATTTGAAAGACGTTTGAATATAAAGTTTTTTGTGGTGATATTTACAAAAATTGCAATAACTGTTGACTTTTGTTTTCAATGGTGCAATAAAAGCAATGCTGCTATCCGTTGTGGTGCATTTGTTATGAGGATGCTAGATTATTTTAATTAGGCCATAGATTGACCTAAATTGAAAACATAAAAGATCATCTAGTGTGAAATTACAACATTTGCTGACGCAGTTTTTTTTTTTTTAAATACCACTTTGCATGTCACGCTATATGATAAAGCCCTCACATTATAGTATAGATTACACTACTGTTCAAAAGTTTGGATTGGTAAGATTTTTAAAATATTTTACAAAACAGCCTCTTGTTCTCACCAAGTCTGCATTTATTTGATCAAAAACACAGTAAAACAGGTACATTGTGATTATTACAATGTTTTCTATTCGAATACATTTTAAATGTAATTTATTCCTGTGATGCAAAGCTGAAATTTTTAGCATTGATACTTCAGTCTTGAGTGTCACATGATCCTTCAGAAATACTTCTAATATGCTGATTTGCTGCTGAAGAAAAAATGTAATACTACCTTCTTGAATAAAAGTATACACAATTCAACTTTAATTGCTACAGTTGATGTAGACCAAAATCCCCATTTTACCAAACCCTGATGCATTTAAAACTGGATATTGTTCATGCTATGTTACTGTATTCTTATGTTAGATTATTAGTCAAATTTGACTCACCCCTGTGCCGTCTCCAACCCAGGCCAGAGACACCGTGCCACTCAGGTCATTGAAGTTATGCTGAAAAAGAGATGTAGAGATATAATAAAGATTGCCTGCAAATAAACATTGTACTGTCGTTAAAATTCTGGAGATGGATGATCTTAATAATTATCAAATTTTCTCTCCAAAAATAACCTGCATAAATCAAAATAAATTCAAACTAAAGCAAAACAGGTCCTTTTCATTAGCACCACTCTAAAATCTCTTTTATTGTAATATTGTTCTTTCTCCCGCTCCCTTAGTCCTAATGCAGGTTTGTTTTCAGATCGCTTCTGTGGTGAAACTATACACCACAGGCTGTTTAACTGCAGTCCACAGGGATGAGATTGCAGGCTGGAATTGGACTAAAAATATAAAACAAGAAAAAAAAAATAAAATAATTACTAAATCAGAACTCTAAACCACAGCTTTACAGAGCTAAAAATAAGAAACATCCAGTACAGAGAAGAAAGTTGTCACACAAATACAACTAAAAAATCTAATACGAGAAAAACATGCTTTAAGGAAAATGGGAAAAAAATTCTCATTTCTGTGTTATAGACAACAAACAGCATTTTTATGCACATTTTATATGCAAATGTTTTGATTTGACAGTAAAGCTGTCTGATTCTTTGGAGACAATCAGACACAAATTAGACAATTGTTGACAAACAACAAAAGACTCATGTAGATTCTTTGCTCAGAAAACCTGGTCTTGGAAGAATTTAGAGCAATAATTGAGTTAAATTGGCAATCTTGAGATTACTTTTAAAACACTAAACAAGATTCATGTGAGTCGTAGTGTCTTTTCATCAGAAAAGCAGATTATTTCTGCATTTAATCTCATTACTCAAACTACTGAGACATTAGAGAGACCCTTTAGGAAGTTAAACTGATCAACAATCAGCTAAAAAACACAACATTTATGTTAGTAATGCCATTTAGATAGTGTGATAAAAGGCAACTATGCAAACACATTTACGGTGCTTAATCAGAAAAATCCTGGTGATTCTAGGAAGAAAAACACAAGTGCTGGGATTTATCTTTCCATGGGAAGCGGAACCATGTAGTGACATGCACACAGAAACCACTGCTGATTCGACAGATGGCTGTGCCACTGTCAGCCGCCCCACACTGCTAGGGAATGTGTGTTTGTGTGTAAGGGCACATTTAAGAGGACAGGCCCGCTGTCAGTCGAGTGTGTAACCTCCCTTTCAGTTTCATTCGCTGGAATGCGAGACCCAGATGGTCTGTGTGTGTTTGTGTGTGTGTGTGTGTGTGTGTGTGTGTGTGTGAGGAACAGAGCGAGTGCCCCACATTTTCATCTGCCTCACACACTGAGAACAAGAGAGCAACTGATGTCCAAGAGATTGTGGGAGAGAAAAGGAGGGAAAAGAATAAAGAGAGCCCAAACACTCAAGAGCAAGTTCTGCTTCAAAAGCTTGTGAGCTCTGATATGGAAGTGGATGCAGACAGTAATTCCTGCTTCGTTATGAGAAATTGATTTCAGTTGAATATGTTGCTAAATGCACATACATTAGGGTAAAATCGAACTGCATTATTGTTACAGCATTCTTATTTAAAATCTACTCACCATACTGGGATTATTCAAACCGATCTCACGGAAATTTGTACATTTATGAGGTGGCTAATGCGTGCAAATTCATGTTTTGTGGAAAATCATATGTATTTTACGACGTGGCAAATTCATATGAATGACCACTCCCAACCCCGTTCCTAAACCTACCCCTCACAGAAAACGTACAAAACTGTATGAGAGAGGTCATACGAATTTGTATGAATTAGCCACCTCATTAAATACGTACGAATTGGTCATGAGAGTGTTGGATTGTTATTTTTTTTATATATATATATATATATATATGTATATATATTTTTTTTTTTTTTTTTTGGAAATAATAAATAAATAAAATAATTTTGTAGAATTTAGATAAAAGTAATGTTATTGTCATTTAGAACAGACTGTGTCAGAATTGTTCCAATGATTTCTTAAATGGTGCCTATGTAGGCAGCTCACTATGTTTTGGAACAGAGTCACACATTCCTGAGTGTTTTTTATTTAACGGAGGACGATAATGTGGTAACAGGGGTGTGTGCAAAAATATGCCAAATATTAAGTATTTAAAAAGCAATAAAAAAGTTTTTTTAATACAGAGGACTGTATATTAATTCCAAAATAATGACAATGGCAATTTGTTTAAACAATTTGTTTAGAAATAACTGTATACAAGTATATAAAATGAAAAAAAAATAAAATAAAACAAAAATGGCAATCAGTATGGAATAGAGCAAACGTGTTTTTGGAACAAAAAACACACACAACTGGAATAAGTAAAGAAAAAAAACTTCTGATATGGGGGGCAACACCCAATTCACACATTAAGACCCATTTTGAGTATCTCATCTACTATTTTATGGTCCATTTGGACATGTTTGTCTAAGAAGGCCTCCACCCTACACCTTTCTACGAATCACATCCGCTCTACATTTCTGCAATTCCACCAAAGCCCCTGGGGATCAATGACCATGTCACAGAACACTCCGTTTCTCACTTCTGCTCAGTGATGACATCACCTTACAATTTTTACACGCTCTTTTTTTTTTTTTTTTTTCTTAAAAAGCAGCTGTACTTGGTCCAGGGAAGCAAAATAACCACAGCATTTTTGAAACTCACTAGCATCCAGTCCCATGGAAATTTTTTGGACTCTTACAATCCAAAGTCTGAACAAAAGTTTCCATGTTACCAACCTAGCCAATGTCCTTCTGATGCAACCCCTGAATGGTACATGTGTTCCAGAACAGCAAGAACAAGTCATCTAAAACACCTGCACAAACTCCAGGGCCAGTGTTCCCAACTCAGTAATGTGTCTTTGAATAATGACTACAGTGGTTTCTTTGAATAATGACTACGGTGGCAATTCCTTGCCATATTTAAACCAGAAGGAAAGAAGCATGCTGACATCCCTGTCCTGGCCAACAAAACAGGCTTGCCAAGAATGAGCTGCACCACGCCAACAAGTCTTCACCAATGGAGGATTAAAGGGTGATGAGAAGACATTGTGAGCATACAATGTTCCTTCAGTTTTAAGAAGACCAAAGAAGAACACATGACTCAACGAAAGGCCCTAAACAAACTCTATGACTCTGTCCTAAATGCAGTCCAATACACTTATGGATGTGTCCACACTTTGGTGATGTAATGCTTTAAAGATGGTTGGTTAGTATAGTTTTCATACTGGAGTTTCGGGGTCTGCAGACATTAAAAAACAAACAAGCAAATAAATAAACAAAATGACATTAAATTAATGCTGTCTCCTTTCTAAACACAATATAATGAGATACACACACACACACACACACGTATATAATTAGCACATTAATATATAAAATTCGATTTAATTCTATATAAACAAGTACATACACAC